>SWJQ01000943.1:249963-273646 GCA_007252995.1 Zosterops borbonicus
TTTTTTTTTTTTTTTTTTTTTTCAAGCTGGGAGAGGTCAGTTAGTAGCTAAAGCATATTAATTAATGGCTCCGTTTTTCAGAGATTTTGGGAGCATTTTTGGTTACAAGAATTAACCAGCAGCATTTCACATCAACTGTTACCAGCTGGCAGCACCAAATCATATCCTACACCCCTATCGTATCCTGCACCCCTATTAATCAGATCCTGCCAAAAAATTAAGGAATAAACAGGATTTTTTCCCCATAAATAAAGCCAGCAGAGATGGCAAAGGCAAATCTCCAGAGATATTTCTGGAAGCTTTGAAAGCAGCTCTCTGCCAACACCTGTCAAGCCCTACCTGGCAGAGGCTCAGCTTTTTGGTGTCAGTGCTTCATGTCAGAGATTCAACCCCAAATTTATTCCCTAAATCCCCCTAATTTTGGGAGGTTGGATGCTTGGGAATGTGGGACATGATGAAAACACAAGTAACACTGTTAACACACACCTGAGAGCAATAAAAATGTCACAGATACTACTGCTGGATTTTCCTTCTGTTATTTAACTTCACAACACTGAGATTCACAGTTTTAAGGGTAATTTTATACCAAAAAAACCATGTTTTGAGGTGTTTTTTTTCTTCTTTTTAAGAAGGGGAAAGAACACACAGAACACTCTAAAAAATTGCTGACTGATGAACAAGTGCCTGGAATGTGGCCCTGGCATTTCCACAAAAGCCATCAACTCCCCTCTTTGTGTCTGAAAGCTCCAAAATTATTTCAAGAGCAAATAAACCCCTCCTGAGCAACAAAATTTAACTAAAAAATTGGTTTCTGCATTGAGATCTGCAGGGAGGTCAAGTTTTCCATGCTGGGGGATTAAGTTTTAATTACACCATTAAATGATGGTGGAAGAGATTTGGGAAAAGTTTTTCCAGAAAGGAAAGGAAGCTCCAAAAGAACCTGCCCAAAATGAGGTCTGGGTAAAACAAAGATTAAATTTAACATAAAATTCATGTGGCTAAACAATTATCACTTAATTGATGGATTCACTTTCAGCTTTTCTCTGTTCAAAAATAAAATTCACTTTTCCACTTCATTTCTGAAATAAAGAGCAAGACGGAGTGTGCACAGCACCAGGAACATGTGGAAAACCAGGAGTAAAACGCTCCCTACACTCCAGAGGCACTTCCAGTTTCAGGAGTTTCCAATTCTATTTGAGTGATCCAAGATTCTTTGCTGAGCTCTCAGAGTGCATAAAGCTGTCAAAGATGGCTCTGACTGTGCCAAAAGAGAAAGGAAATGAGGGAAAAAGAAAAGAANAAAAAAAAAAAAAAAAAAAAAAAAAAAAAAAAAAAAAAAAAAAAAAAAAAAAAAAAAAAAAAAAAAAGCAGGAAGTGCAGAACAGACCATGGACTGGAATTTTGTGGAGCTAAATCCAAGTTTTTCCCCAAGTTTTATTTTATTTCATTTGCTGGAAGCTCCTTCAGCATCAACCGTGGTTCTTCAACAGAAGAATCCTCCTGGTTGCAGCCAAACAGGATCTCTGCTGGATGGGGAGCTGGAAATTGGGATTATTCCATCCCACACTGCTCCTACGTTGCTGGTTTGCAATCTTGGGGCTGTCAGAGATCCAGGTATTCCTGAAAAGGTTCCTCACTGCAGTCCCTGGCAGCTCCAGAGGAGCAGCCACAGCTCCCTGTTCTTCCCCAGTCCCAAGAAAAGGGAGGAAAAAGCAAATTCCTGGTCAAAACCAGACCCTAAAACCCCTCTAGTCTGTCCAAAAACACAGGATCACTTCCCAAAGGAGCCCCCTGGATTTTCTTCAGCAGGTTTTGGCCCCGAACAGCTCCTTTATAAGGAATTCTTTCTCCCAAGAAATGCCCAAGCCCTTTTCTGTAGTTCCAGCATTCTCTGGAGACAACTGGGGACAAATCTCAGCTATTCTTTTCTTGCTGAGGATCCACTGGAGATCTCCTTCCACAATTCTTTGAGGAACAAGTCTCTCAGAGAGATTTTTGCAAGGGAAAGAGGAGAAGAAATGGAAAAGAAGAAGAAAAGAAATGGAAAAGGAAGGAAGGAAGGAAGGAAGGAAGGAAGGAAGGAAGGAAGGAAGGAAGGAAGGAAGGAAGGAAGGAAGGAAGGAAGGAAGGAAGGAAGGAAGGAAGCAGACAGAGAAGAAAAAGCATTCCTTGTAGTAAAAAAGGCAATTTGGGAATTTTTTCCTTCCTGATCAACACCTCAAGGCAGCAGGAATCAGCTGAAGACTCAAGAGATGAAAAGAGCTGGAAAAATCCAAAAAAAATCCCCCAATCCAAACCCTTTTCAAGACACTCTGGCACAGCACGAGCAGAGGGAAGCTCAGCAAGGCTGGAAAGGCAAAAGCTCTGTGAAAGCTCCAATTTCACAGAAAAACTGAAATCCAAGTGAAATGTCTGGCCCTGGGTGACCTTAGGGTTCTGGAACACAGAACTGACTGATTTTTATTTCTCTTTTTTTCTCTAACAGGTGTGATATTTCCCAGCTGGGAACCAAAAGCCACAGCTTTGTTGTGATTCTAAGTTAATGTGACTTTTTTGACCTCTGTATTTACTTAGGACACATTTCAGAAAGTTTTGGTTATGTTGGGCACCCAAAATCCTTTTTTTAAGGCTGATGGAAAAGTGAGGAGGTATCTCCTGGTTCCGCAAAGCTATTTCTCCAACCAGCTCCAAATATTTTGGAGGAATATTCTTCTAACATCAAAGTTTATTAATAACTCCCAGATGGCACCTTTCCCACTCAGTCTGCCAGGTCATGACTTCAGATTGCAGAGGCACGACCAAGTAAAGGCAAAAGAAATGAATTCTCCTTTATTCAAACCAGGCTGTGGTGAAGAACTGAGGTTTAGCCAGGAAATATTTGATTTACTGCTTCCTAATCACAACTATTTCACTCAGGGGAAGGTGTTTGGGGTGGGCAGTAAGTCTGGACTAAATGGGTTAAGATTTATTTCCCCCTTCATGTCACACTTGGTTGGTTTTCCTAAGTGCAGGAACCACACCACTCAATCCAAACTTCCTCTGCCAGTTAACAAAGCAAACAGAAACAAGCCTCATGCTCACAAATTTGCTCAGGGGGACTTTTCCACCTTTCCTCCTGGCCAAATCTTACCGGGATTTGCTGGATTTCTCCAGTGTTGGTGATGATTTGCTGCATCACTTGCATGGTTTGCCCTGTGCCGCTCTGAGGCTGCTGGGTCTGGCCCTGGGGCTGGGCCTGCACGATCTGGACCTGCTGCCCCTCTCCCACCTGCATTGTCACAGGGGTGGTCTGCACAAAAAAACCCACAAAAAAACAACAGGGATGAGGATTCAGGAGGTGGAAAATCCATGAGATGTCAGAATTGGGGCGGACTGAGCCTGTCCTACACCCATGCCTTGTGTCTGGGATTGGGGCAGGCCTGTCCTACACCCATGAATTGTGAGGATTAAACCACGACAGATGGAGCTCAGAGCCTGGGTGAGGCACTTTCCTGGGGAATCTGACCCATGACCAGCATCAAGAACCACATTTGGCTTAGGAGAGCTGAGGTTGCCCCACAGAAATGTTTAAGGCAGGATAAGGATTGGAACAACTTTGGACAGCGGGTGGCTCCTGATAATGGAACAGGAGGAGATTTAAGCTCCTTCCCTCCCAACCCATCCCATGAGTTACACCCACGATTTCCATGCTGTCACTGATGTTCCTGAGCAATCCATCCCTGAGGACTCCCCTGGCTCACCTGGCCCAGCTTGTTGCTGGGGTTGGGGCAAGTAGCCTGTCCTAGACCCAGATTAAATTCCCACAGATGGAGCTCAGACGGTGGGTGAGGCACTTTCCTGGAGGATCTCACCCAAGACCAGCACCAGGAACCACATTTGGCCCAGGGAGAGCTGAGGCTGCCCCACAGAAATGTCTAAGGTAAGGCAGGACAAGGATTGGAACAACTTGGGACAGTCCTTGATCATGAAACAGGGTGAGATTTAAGTTCCTTCCCTCCTAATCCTTCCGATCCCACGGGTTAAACCCTGATTTCCATGCTGTCACTGACATCCCTGAGGATTTCCCTTGGCCCTCAGGCCTGGCTCACCTGGCCCTGCTGGGGCTGGGCAATGATGATCTGGCCCGGCTGGATGGTGGTGGTGGCCGTGGTCGTCTGCTGGCCCTGCTGCTGGCCCTGCACCTGCACTGCTGCTGGCTGCTGGGCCAGGGTGAAGTAATACTGCACAGGCTCGGCCGGGGTGACGGCCTGGCGCACCTCTTCCTGCAGGGAAACACCGGGAATTGGGATGGGAACACGGTACCTGCCCGCCCCACTGCTGAATTTCCACCCCTGCCAAACACGTCCTGTGGGAAAGGAGCTTCAACACCTCACTCAAAAGGATGCCTTAAGTTTTAGATTTCACATATTTCAGATTCTGTGCTGACCAGGGGTGCAGCTCTGCGCCTCACATTAAGTGTTAGTCAGCTCTCTTCACAGACAAAACAAATCCTTTTCCTGCTGGATGCCAAGGACAACAAGGACAAATTTTCAGGCCCAAAAGCACCAACAAGGGTGACTGAAAGGAGGAACAAGAAGGATGGGACTTCATAACCTGAAGCTGTAATTCAACCCAATATGCAAATGGACCAAAACTTATTAAAGTGTTGAGACCTTGTGACCATTTGTCCATTTTGTGACCATTTTTTGTCCACCTTGGGTGTAGCCCTGGCCAGGCTCTTGTCCTGCCCAAGGTGTATCCTAAAGGCCTTTCAATAAATATCTACTTTATTCTTCAGCTCTGTCCAATCTCTGTTCCAGGTCAGCCTTCCCAAGGCATCAAGAACAGTTCAACTAAGTCAATCTGAGCTGATAAAACCTCGTTTATTCAGCTCTGTGGAAATCAGGAGCGTTCCCAATAAAGTGTGGATAATGTGGAGTTGCCACTGAGGTGGAGTCACCGTGAGGAGGAGGAAATGAATAAAAATTACCAGAGTTGAAAGCCATGGAACTTCCTCATGCATGAATTCCAGCAAAGGAGGAATTGCAAATGCCCCAGGAAAAGTGACAGAGTCTCCTCCGTCCCTCAACCCCTCTCCTGAGCTGCCTTCCCAACCCTCCACCAAGCTCTGATATCAAAGCCCTAGGAATAAAAATCACAGATTTGATGCTCACTGTTGTGCCTGGAGTTATTTATCTAAATCCAGCTTTTCCAGGCTGACAACCGTTCCCTGCTGTGGGAGCAGGGATATCTCAGCAGTGGGAAGAACCAGAGCCTCTGCTCTGCCTCCCTGGCAGTACCAACACCGCTTTCTTTCATCTCAGGAGAGAAAAGCCTCTCGTGATCAACGATATTTCAGGATTTTCAGAGATTATGGGATGTAAATACTCCAGGATCAGAATTCCTGAGCTCCCCAGAGCAGTTGGATGAGGGCAGATGCAGCTCCCAGACGTTCACTCCATGGCAGAAGGCGTAAACAATCCTCTCCCAGCCACCTCGAGTTCACAGCTGAGAGTGTAGGATGTTTACACGTGCTACAACATGGGACATTTCCCACTTCCAACAGCCTGCTGGAATCCCTGCTTTTCTGAGGCTTGCTCATGGATTCCCCTTCAGTTGATCCAGCTGGGCAGGAAAAGGAAAATTCACATTAAACAGGAGCATGTCTGGGTGGGCATTGGGCTGAAGTGAGGAGTTTGTTGGCTTAGAAGCTGTTTTTTGAGGAGCACAACAACTCAGGAGTTACTCCTGGGAGGTTTCCCAGCAGAAAATCACATCCCAAAGATTCAACTGACTCCATCTGGCTGTAAAAAAAAGACCAACTTTGAGCCTGGCTCTCAGGGCAAACATCATCACAAGCACCACCAAACACAACACTTCCTACTCCTGCAGCTCTCCGTTATTCCCCTCATTAATTCCTCTGAAGGAAGGAGTAATAATAAATTAAAATATATTTGCACCAGGGCAGGTCTGCAGTGAACCAGCAACCCACAGGCACTGAAGAGCTGGGGCTGCTTTAAGCCCAGTCCTTAGGTTATTTCTGGAGTGCTCCAATCCCCAGTTCCAGCTGAATCCTGAAATAATTAAGGCTACTGAGCCTCCTCTGAGCCTCTATTCCAGGTTCATTCCCGTTTGCCAGAGACAGGAATGGCTTTAAACCCAAATCTGCTTCCACTTCCTCCTGTCCCAGTGTTTGCCATCTTTTATTGCCAAGCCATAGCTGGAGTTCCCAGAGCAACACAATACCAGGATTTCATTCCCAGCTCTTCCAAGAATCAACACTGCCTTGTCAAGTAAGAGATAAAATACAGATTGTAACACCAGCCAAAAAAATATTTAAAAATCCAGGCACAGGCAGCCACTTTTCCACAGAATTTTCCCTGTAAATTCTTAACCTACATTCCTAGGGGGCATCTAGTTCTCCATTAAAGTTTTCCCGCTGGAAAATGCATTCCTGGGGATCCAGCAGTGGTCACAGATGGGTGAGGAACATTTCCCCAGCCTCATTTCCACCCAAAATTCCTCAGGATTTCCTGGCTGGGATGGATCAGCAGGACAGATTATCCCAGGTGCTCTAACACACTCCTGAAGTGCTCCAGGAATTCCTTGGATTTCAGAGCTTGGATGTTCTGTAATCACAATGTCCTCATGTGAAAAAAGCAAGGAGAAGACACAGGGAATGCTCTCCCTCCCAAACATGGTGCACTGCTAAAAATAGAAAAGTTCAGGAATGAGGCACCTCAAGGAAAAAAAAAAACAAGAAGTGGATTTCCAATGCCAGAACAGAAATTTCAATGATTCCAGCTGAAAAAGAAACTCCAGTTAAAGAAGAGCAGCTGTGATGGCTGTCTTGTTTTTTAATTAACACCAAACTAATGAGTTAGGGAGAAATCATGAGGATTTATGTTGATATTTCTATTTTATGTTGAGTTCCCAGCACACCTGGCATGCTGATTTTAACCCCAGTGATAGCAGGATGGACTCTCCTAGATATTTGGGACATAGAAAAGTGTTTTCCATGTTTTCCAGACCTTCTGGAGATCATGATGGGAATTAAACCCAGCTCAGGGCACCATCCCAAAGGAAGAGGTGTGGATTCCCTATCCCCGCCCTTTATTGTCATTCCAGGAGCACCATGTGGACAACTTCCAGGCACAAAATCCAGCTCTAAACAGGAATGCTGCTCTGTACACTCAGAGCAGACAGAATTTTCCATGCTATCCAGGATTTAGAGTGGAACAGGGGAACAAAAATCCATGTCAGAGACAAACTTCCAAGTCAAGATGTTCCACAGGGTCCCAAATTCCCCAGTTTTTAGTGACAACTTGGATTTTTTTCACACTGAAAACCTTCAGAAGTAGCAGAAAGGAGAGATTTTAACAATTATTTGATTTTTTTTTTTTTTTGATGGCAGGAGCAAGGAGCAGAATTATCCAAAGAGGGGGAACCCAGAGTTTTTATCCACCAGGGAAATTTGAAGGAAAAGGGGATGAGGAATCACTGCAGCTCAGCTGAGAGCAGCAGCCTGCTGCTGTAAACATCCGACTGAAAGCTCCTTCCAGCACCTTCCAGCTTCCAGTCAAGGATGTTTACAGAGGCACTGACTGCCCCAAAGGATGCAGGAGGGGGATTTTTTCAACACACAAGTCATAAAATGCAGATAAATACAATTTTTGTTTCAAGTTAAACTTTTCCTAGTGGCACCATTTGGGATCAGAACCCTCCAGGATGGGTTTGGTTTGTTGGTCAGACTTGTGTGGATCCTCCACTCAGGCTCTATTTCCACAAAAACCCAGTGGATTTTTATTTTTATTTATGATTTTTATTTATGATTTTTATTTATGATTTTAATTTTTATTTAACAACCTGAAATTTAAGAATTTAAGCACCTGAAAACCACAGTAAATAAACCAGAGAGAAACAACCTTCACGTTTAAATCTTTGTCGCTTCATTACCTCTTGTTTCCATTAGAGGCTGAAACCACGCTGAGGAAAGGACAAAAATTCCATAATTTCATGTCTCACCTGCCTTTTTGGAGGCTTCAGCTCATCCCTGGGGACAATATCAATTAGGAAATCAAACTGATCAAACTTGGTGATGGCCATGGCAATGTCATTCCTCTGGAACAACAAAGGGAAAAGCATTCCTCAGCTTCAGGAGGGTTTTGGCACTGGATAAATGAAGTTAGAGGTGTTTAAAGCTGAGGGAAAAAGAGGGGGAATGTCTCCTGCAGGTCCCAGCTGGTGGAAATTCAGTTATGTGCTGAGCAAATTGTGCAATAAAAAAGGTTTTTAGCAACTTCAGCCCAGTTTAGTGGATATAAGTCATGGGCGCCCATCTCTAAAACAGCAATTCATGCCCAGGGACGGGAGAGCTAATGTGGGCCTGAATATCTCAATTTTTCCCCTGACCCGAGGGCCTGAATTAATGGTTGTTGCATTTTCCAGTAGTTCTGCCCAATATGTAAGACTAAAAGTGAAAACCTTCTCTTTTTCTCCATAAAAATACCTTAAAAAGTTATATTTTACTCTTCAACCATTAAAAAATGAATATTATTGAGGGTCCCTCAAGCTACAGCAGTCAACAATCTGTATTTTGTTGTATTTTTATTTTCACCTCCACACTTCCATCACCATAAATCAAACCTGTACAAGTTTAGATGACAACTAATAACAACAAAATCAAACGGAAATTCAACAGCTGCAGCTGCACAGAGTTCTTCCAGTAGGTCACGATCAGCTGAGAGATGGGAAATTTGTGTTTGGGTGGGTTAATTTAATTAAATTAAGGAAAAAAAAAAAGCCTTTCAGCTGTGCAGTTCTGTGCTTTGTACACACGGGTTGTTGTGTACAACACGCCTGGTGTTATGGAAACAAGGGGCTGGGAAGGGAGTTGGGAGCAGTTGGGATTTTTGGAAACTCCTTTACCTGCAGAGTCCTGCGTTTGTTGTCCTCTGTGTGGATCCAGGCTCGTAGGGTCAACTCGGTGATGAAGATCTGGGCAGCCTTGGCAAACAGCACGGGGGCTTCTGCACTGATCATCTGCCAAAAAAAGATTATTTTGGATTTCACCACTTGATTCTAACAGTGCAAAGAGGGATTTTGTCGCCTGAGTAGAAGTCGGGAGGTTAAATGTGGATTTGGGGGAAATTTCACCTCAGGATTTCCTGAGGGCCCTCAGGATTTCACCTCAGGGTCTGACTGAGTTAAGGTCATGGAAGAAGAGTTTTGGGCATCTAAAATTTAGCTTGAAAGGCTCCTTCCTCATGGATTAAGGGCATAAAATCATGGAGTTGGATCATGGAATGGTTTGGGAAGGGACCTCAAAGCTCAGTTCATCCCAACACCTTGGACACCTCCAGGGATCCAGGGGCAGCCACAAGTTCTCTGAGCACCCTGTGCCAGGGCCTCAGCACCCTCACAGGGAGAACCCAATTTCTTCAATTATCCCAAATTTCTTCCTGATTTCTGCCCTCTTGCCATTTAAAACCAATGCAACAGTGGATATTCACCAGCAGCTTCTCCTGGCAGTGCCTTGGGGTGTCCAGAAAGGATTTGGAAACTGAGGGGGACACACTGAGGGCTCATTTTAAACCCAGCCCTTCCTTTGCTCTTTTAACGTTTAAATAATTTGAAATAAATGTGAAATGGCAAAGGAGGTTTGGAGTGAAGACTCGGCCTCACCAAATTACTTTTCCTTAAGAAACATCTGGCTCCAGTTTTACGCAAATGAAGCAGTTTCACTATCAGCTGCCTTGGCATTAATGCTTATTAATCAACCTGTAAATAGGAATATTCCAGACAGGTCAGACACTTTCCCTGCCTTAAAAATCTTATTTTTCCTTTTATTATCACAAATTTGGCATTTGTTTGGTTCAGACACTGAGCTGGACCCTCAGAGGTCTGGGATCATCCTTTTCAATGGAGTCTGAATAGAGAATTTTCAGGATCTTATTTAAATTAAGGGCTGTTCTGACAAAAAGATGGCGTCACATTGAGGGAAAAAAAAAAAAGGAAAAAAAAAGAGAAAAAAGAACAAATAATTTTTTTCCCCTCAGGAATTAAGTGACAGTTTTCCAAAGGAAAAAAAAAAAGTGACAAGTGGAGCTGCACAGAGTCAAAAACTGCAGGTGATTCCTTTTTCCTTCTTTCTGTGTCAGGGAGTTTCCATCAATTTGTGTGTTCTTGTCATCAAAATCCCAAATACTGGGATCAAACCCAAGTTATCCACCTGAATTATTGCTTATTTTTACATAAAGAAATAAAATAAGTGGCACAAATTTAAGTCATGTCAATCTACTGGGATCAAACCCACATTACCACCTGAATTATTACTTATTTTTCCATAAAAATGGAATAAGGTTGCACAAAAAATCACTCTAAATCTTTGTGAGAGTGGAAAAAAACAAAGAGATAACTTGAAAAAAGACAGTTAAGCACTAGGGAAAACAGGAAATAGCCAGAATTATTTTTGTATTTATTATACTCTGAAAGTGGGATTTTATTATACCATTAAAGTGGGATTTATCACAAGAAAACAAAACTGCAAAACTAAAATCAAAATCCCAAATGTTTCTGCTTTTCCAGCTCAGTTTAATTATACGAGGCCAAGGGAATTCTGCTAACAAAACACTTTAAAAATAATAATAATGAAAAGAAGCATGAATTTCAAGGAGTGACAGGTAAAATACCCAGGAAAAGGATCATAAATCCTTTTCCTGGATCATAAATTCCAGGTAAAAACCCTAAATGTACCTTCACATCTTCATCCAGCTTCATGATCTTCTTAATCCGAGCCAAGGGCAGCTCTTGAACTCTGAAGTCTTTCTGCAGAGAGATTTCAGAGACTTTTTACTGATACTAAACTGAAAATAAAGGTAAAAAATAAAGCTAAAACAATAAGTGTTTTCTACATCTGAACTGGTTAAAATCAGATTTATTCTCTTTCAGGTGTGGCTGCTCTTCCTGAGGGCTGGAAAGTCTCTTTTTTGTGTTTTATACTGATATATTTCTTCTGTCAGACATTTATATTCATTATTTCACTTCCAAGCTGAAGTTTTCCTGAAGAACAGAATGTTTCTGATATCACACATTTATCCATCCATTTATATTTGAAACAACTGATTCAATTATGTTTCCTGGGTCCCAGAAACCACTGGAATTTACAAAAAATCACAGAAGAAAATGAAGGCAAACAAGAGCTGGATGAAATCCTGGATTTATTTGTACTTTTCCGTCACCAAATCCCAATTTTGGTGTTAAAAACCTTGCAAGAAGCTGGTTCAAAAGATCAGTTTAATGGTTTTAGGTGGATTTCTCCCTGTTTTTCAGTCAGGAATGGTGGTTTAGGAGCCTGGATTATCCTGCCATGAGATCAAATTTGCACCCACACATTCCCTGGAGAGAATTCCTGGGCTCAGGAAACCACCAAGAGGCCTCTCCCTTCTCTGAAGACAAAAAGTGGAATTAAAATAAATTAATTAATCCAGTTTATTCCTGCCAGGAACCTCTTAAAAAGGGGAGAAGAGCTGAGGCTACATCCCACTGCATCAGGAATGCAGAATTCCTACTCACAAAAGACTTCTTAAAAAAAAAGAAAATCATCTTCCCCTCTTAACAAAAATGTCATAATAAAGGGAAAGTCATTTCTCTGAGGAAAAAGCACTGCAGGATGTATTAGGGAAACAAAAGATGGGGGAAAATGATGAAAATGCTGGGTTTTATTCAGAATTCCTCTTCTGTGCTTCTTTCCAGTGAAGAAAAATGTGGACGTTGTGCATGGCCCAGCCAGCACTTCTGCATGGGCATATAATTTAGTTAATATCCAGCACCTTTATAAATATTTATATACATATATATATAATTAAAAAGGCATTTTGTGCCTCATTCTGCAAAGAAATCTGAGTGTGGTGTTCCTGCTGTAAACCAGAATGAATTTATTGTGGGAGATGATGAATGTGGAATTTTGAAGGATTTTGGGCAATTAAAGGGCTGGGACCTGTCCTTAAACACACACCACATTCAGGGATCACCACATAAACAAGTGAAGGGGTTGCTAGGATATGGAAAAATACCCCCAAATGATTTTTTTGTTGTTATTCTTGGGGTTCTTTTTACCATTTTCCCCCTCAGGTCTTTCCTTTATATAGGGCCTTGTTAACTTTGAGCATCATAAAAAGCTGAGGGGAAAATTTTTAATCTGCAACACTTCGGTCTTAATATCAACTTTTATAAACTCTGAGGAGACATGAATAGTTAAAATAGTATTAAAATATTTCAATTCAGAGAAAAAAAGTTTAAATTTTTTTTTTTTAATGAAAAGTATTTTATTCCTTTAAGACAGCCAGGCCACGTCCCATAAATCAGAAGGAGCAGCGTGGTGGGGAAGGGAAGCAGGACTGGCCCCAAACCAGCAGGAAAAATCTCAGACACCAATTCCTCAGCTTTTCTTTTCTCCAAATTAGGGCTCGTTGTCTCCACAGGCCTCTTGTGGAGCTGAAATGCTGAGCTCAGCCTAGGCCTGGCTCTTATTTCTCCAGAATTCTGCTGCATCCTTCCCTTCTCTAAACACAGTTTATTCTTGGGTTTTTTTCCTGAATTTTAGCCACAAAAAACCCCCACAAAACCAGGCAGAAATAGCCTGGGATAAGGGGATAGGGGGGGATCAGGGGATCAACGCAGCTTTAACACTCACATCTACAGGAGCAATTGTAATAATAAACAGAACAAATTGCAGGATTTGATTCCACAGCGCTGGGTCATTTTCCTGTTATCCCTTTTCCTTCCCTGCCCTCAGCTCCCAAAACCCAGGGGACCAACACGTTTTTCACTTCCTGCTCTGCCCCTTTCACACCCACATCCACGGGAGCAATTTTGATAATACACAGAATAAATTTTCAGGATTCGATGATTCCACGGTGCTGGGATGTTTTCCTGTTATCCCTTTTCCTTCTCTGCCCTCAGTTCCCAAAAATCAGGGACCAACACATTTTTCACTCCCTGCTCTGCCACCTTCACAGGAACAATTTTAGTAATAAACAGAAAAAAAAAATCAGGATTTGATGATTCCACAGAGCTGGGATCTTTTCCTGTTACTCCTTTTCCTTCCCCACCCTCAGCTCCATTCCCAGTGACTCCTGAGCTTGCAAAGCAACCACTGACAGTTCAAAATTAGGCTGCCTATACTTGATAAAGCTGCATAATAAAACCCCTTTCATGTGGAGATGAAACTCCAGCTCCCGAACACAAGAATTTGCTGTGCTGAAAGAGGAAAGTGATTAATTCTGGTTATGCATACAAATTTCTACATCTGTTCCTTTAATCAACTATCTGCACATGGGGGGGGGGGGGGGNATTAAAAAGGCATTTTGTGCCTCATTCTGCAAAGAAATCTGAGTGTGGTGTTCCTGCTGTAAACCAGAATGAATTTATTGTGGGAGATGATGAATGTGGAATTTTGAAGGATTTTGGGCAATTAAAGGGCTGGGACCTGTCCTTAAACACACACCACATTCAGGGATCACCACATAAACAAGTGAAGGGGTTGCTAGGATATGGAAAAATACCCCCAAATGATTTTTTTGTTGTTATTCTTGGGGTTCTTTTTACCATTTTCCCCCTCAGGTCTTTCCTTTATATAGGGCCTTGTTAACTTTGAGCATCATAAAAAGCTGAGGGGAAAATTTTTAATCTGCAACACTTCGGTCTTAATATCAACTTTTATAAACTCTGAGGAGACATGAATAGTTAAAATAGTATTAAAATATTTCAATTCAGAGAAAAAAAGTTTAAATTTTTTTTTTTTAATGAAAAGTATTTTATTCCTTTAAGACAGCCAGGCCACGTCCCATAAATCAGAAGGAGCAGCGTGGTGGGGAAGGGAAGCAGGACTGGCCCCAAACCAGCAGGAAAAATCTCAGACACCAATTCCTCAGCTTTTCTTTTCTCCAAATTAGGGCTCGTTGTCTCCACAGGCCTCTTGTGGAGCTGAAATGCTGAGCTCAGCCTAGGCCTGGCTCTTATTTCTCCAGAATTCTGCTGCATCCTTCCCTTCTCTAAACACAGTTTATTCTTGGGTTTTTTTCCTGAATTTTAGCCACAAAAAACCCCCACAAAACCAGGCAGAAATAGCCTGGGATAAGGGGATAGGGGGGGATCAGGGGATCAACGCAGCTTTAACACTCACATCTACAGGAGCAATTGTAATAATAAACAGAACAAATTGCAGGATTTGATTCCACAGCGCTGGGTCATTTTCCTGTTATCCCTTTTCCTTCCCTGCCCTCAGCTCCCAAAACCCAGGGGACCAACACGTTTTTCACTTCCTGCTCTGCCCCTTTCACACCCACATCCACGGGAGCAATTTTGATAATACACAGAATAAATTTTCAGGATTCGATGATTCCACGGTGCTGGGATGTTTTCCTGTTATCCCTTTTCCTTCTCTGCCCTCAGTTCCCAAAAATCAGGGACCAACACATTTTTCACTCCCTGCTCTGCCACCTTCACAGGAACAATTTTAGTAATAAACAGAAAAAAAAAATCAGGATTTGATGATTCCACAGAGCTGGGATCTTTTCCTGTTACTCCTTTTCCTTCCCCACCCTCAGCTCCATTCCCAGTGACTCCTGAGCTTGCAAAGCAACCACTGACAGTTCAAAATTAGGCTGCCTATACTTGATAAAGCTGCATAATAAAACCCCTTTCATGTGGAGATGAAACTCCAGCTCCCGAACACAAGAATTTGCTGTGCTGAAAGAGGAAAGTGATTAATTCTGGTTATGCATACAAATTTCTACATCTGTTCCTTTAATCAACTATCTGCACATGGGGGGGGGGGGCGGGTAGCAGCTTATCCTTGTGGATTGGGGGTTTTTTACTTTGAAGAAACTGGTTTGGACTTGAAATTCTTTTGCTTTCAGTTGCATTTAAAGCACCAGGAGAGTGATTTTTGGATCACAGGAATCCATCAATCTCCCTTCAAAAGTCATTTTTATTACATGCCTCTGCTCCACACCTCTTGTGGGGATGGAAAAAAATAGAAGTTGCTTAGTCCAGTTGTTATTCTCAGTCTAGATGGGATTTTTTCATCAAATGTCTTTAATGTAATAAAGCAGCTGATAATGACACACTTAGCATTTGAGTGATGTGTGATGTCAACACTACAGCGTTGTCAAAGGAGGTGGTTCTGGACTAAGGCAGGAACCTAAACTCAAAAATTCATTCACAGAATTGGAATTAACAGGGAATTTAGGGAGGAGGGAAAAGCCTCAGCTGTATTTTAACAGTAAAAACTTGGTGTGGACAAGGGATTCCTCACAGGTTTATAATTCAGAATATGAACAGCAGCACAATGTGAGGTTTTATCCTCAAATCCCTCAATCTTCCCTAGAACAGCCTCTGGCAGCTCCTTCAACACCTATAGCTGTTTTAAAATCCCACCTCTTTTCCCTCCCAAGAGGAATTCCCCAGGATGCAACCATGGCCATTCCTGAGCCTGATAAAAGAACTTTAAAATCACTTTTTGTGGTGCTGTTTTAACCTGGAAGGAGTTGCAGGTTTGACCGTTCCACCTCAAGAGAGGAAACAGTCCCTGGAATGTTCCAGGCCAGGCTGCATGAGGCTTGGAACAACCTGGGACAGTGAAAGGGACAGGTATAATCTTGAAGATCTTTTCCAAGCTAAATCTGATAAAACAACTTTAAAATCCCCTTTTGTGGTGCTGTTTTAACCTGGAAAGAGCTGCAGGTTTGGCTGCTCCACCTCAGAGAGGGAACATTCCCTGGAATGTTCCAGACCAGGCTGGATGAGGCTTGGAGCAACCTGGGATAATGGAATGGACAGAGGTAATCCTGAAGATCTTTTCCAAGCTAAACCCCTCCNAATGGACAGAGGTAATCCTGAAGATCTTTTCCAAGCTAAACCCCTCCACAATTTTATAACCCTGCTACAATTCCATTTCTATCTCCATTTCTTTGGAGATCCCCCCTGGCTTAGGGGATTATCGCTCACCTCCTAAACCACCTTATCCCACAGAAACACCCAAATTCCCAGATGCCAGAGTTCAAACAGCTTTGACAGGAATTTTTCCCTGGTGTTTTTTGTTTGTTTTTTTTTTTTCCCCTGGGGATGCTGACCACAGTGAGGTTCCTGATCTCCTCCATCACCCGTGGCCAGAAGGACTGGAGGCTCTGCTGGGCATCGCTGTTCCCTGCCGTGCCAAAGCCGCCGTCCGTGGACATCCTGGCAGCTGGGAAAGGACAAAAAAAACCAAATAGGAATCAGAAAAAAAACAGGAGGGAGAGCAGGATTAAAGGCTTCAAACTGATGGGTTTAGGATAAAGATTGGGAAGAAATTGCTGCTTATAAAGGATTGGGATGGATTTCTCAGAGAAGTTGTGGATGCCTCATCCTTGGAAGTGTCCAAGGGCAGGTTGGAGCAGCTGGGACAGGGGAAGGTGTCCTGTGGCAGGGGTGGAATGAGATGATCCTTCTCCCCAAACCATTCCACAACTCCATGTCCCAGGAATTCAGGGAAGGGCTAATCCCTCTACAAAACCACCAGAAGAAGAAATGCCAGCCCAGATCTCACACGCCCTCTGGGTTATTTTTAAATTATTTTTCCATAGGAAAACGTACAATAAACATTTGCTTCTATGGTTGTTTGACACTGAAGAGTCACTTTTTGTGGCTTTCCAGCAGTTTTCAAATCCCTCTTTTCCCTGGATAGGATCAACAGGAGGAATTAAGAGGTTGTAGAATGCAGGATAGCAAAAGCAGGAAGATTTAAATCCTAAATATTTTAAGTGAAGCTGTTTCCCAAAGAGGTGATTAGCCTGGGGTGTTACAAATCTGCTGATTATTCAATTTATTCCAGAGGATATCCATGCATCCAGAGAGACTGGGATCACTGCGAACAGCTTTATTTATCAAGAAGGAAGGAGGAAAACAAAGGGAAAACCACTGGGATCAGCCTCTCCCTAATCCATGTAAGGAGCCGGGACGCTCCGCACTCCCTGCCCTCATCCTTGGTGACACAGTGACACTTCCAGGTCTGGCTCAGCCAATCTTCCCCTTCAATAAATCCCTGCATTAAGCTTTGGGACAAGGAACTCTTCAAGCAATTCCAGTTTAATATTAACACTGGATTGAAGAAATCCCTCGGAATCCCAGGAGCATTCCTGAGCTTCCTCTGTGACAGGAGCACACAGCTCCTGCAGGATTCCCGACAGCCTGGAAGGATTGGGAATTCTGGGAGAGCCACCAACATCAAACACCTGGAGCAGCTCCAGAATATCCAGGAATGATACAGATCCCAGGGATGGAAAATAAAACAGAAAGGATTTTCCATAGGGAAGGATCTCCAGGATATCTGTGTGGCTTTCTTCCATCAGGTGGTGACACACGAGCACAATCTCCTCTGGAAACAGGCACTGGAATAGGCCAGGAATTCCCAAATCTACTCCAGCCAGGAATTCCAGAATCAATTCCAGCCAGGAATTCCAGAATCCACTATTCCAAAGCAAAAAAGATCCCTAAAATGGTACTAAGGGGTCATGCCAGACAATTCTGCAGCCCACACTTCCTAAGGAAAACTTGGAATGGTTCTATTTTAATTCCAGACTTCCCAAGGAATTTAATTCCACACTTCCTATGGAAAACTTGGAATGGTTCCATTTTAATTCCACACTTCCCAAGGAAACCAAGGAACAGTCATATTTTAATTCCAGTAGCCTGGGCTTGGGAAGAGCCAGAGGGAAAAAGGTCAGGAAATTGCATTTTCAGCCTCAGAGCAAGGCAGGAAGAATTCCAGGTGAAGGAACCTCTGGAATTCAGTGACTGACACATTTCTTGCCGACTCTTCCACAATTATTTGCATTATAATGGAACCTGCCCACAGACTGAGATATTCCAAGTATTTACCAGAAAATCAGGGATAAAAATATTCTAATGAGGATTTAATTGACATTTGTCAAAAAACAGTTTAGGGACAAAAAACTCAATCCTTGGAATCTGGGAATATTTCAGTATTCCTGGAATTTGGTGATGCAATTCCTTTTGGACACAAGGAAAATCACTTTTAAAATATGAATTATTTGAATTTATCCCATTTAAATGCTGCACTGGAACATAACACTGCCCATAATCCCAGAAAATAACAGGTTAAATTAAAGGAAATAAAAGTTACAGAATCAAGAGGAAGAGAATTTCACCACCATTTAATATCTTACATTAAATATTTGCCTCTAGACATATCAAATATGCAGATTTCAGGATTGGTTTATTCTGGTCATTTATAATATAAAAATCTGTTGATGGATACAAAAAAAAATTCCTATTTTTAAGTAAAACACAAAACTGATTTCAGGACAATGGGACAATTCCTGCTTTCCATGGCTGTTTAGGATCAGTTTATGATATATTGAGTAAAAGTAGAAACAGGAAAACCTACAAAATAAAATCACTATAAACCCCCAAATAAAAGTGAAACTGCTCAGCACATCACAACAATTTCTCCCAATTAAAATATGGATACAGAAGAGGTTTGGAGGTGCTGGAGAGGATTGGGAGGAAAGAGAAAAATCCTAAACTGTGACACAAAGTTCCAGAGAGAGAAACCTCACTCATGCCCCACTCCTGGGCAATGAGGGGAATTCCTTCTCCTCCTTTAAAACTCATCCCAGGAGTGGAGCCAGCAAAAAACTCACTTGGGGTGAGATGAGCTCAGCACAGCCAGAGGAATCCTTAGATTTCACACCTGAGTCTAAACCTGCTTGGGGTTTTTATTTGATAAGTTTTATAGGGGAATTTTCAGCTTCGCTCTGCTCCATCCATGGTCCTTTCCCCTTTCCTTTCTTCCTTTCCTTTCCCCTTCCCTTTTTCCTTCCTCAGGATTCCTGAGCTCACCCAACAAAGGCTCCCAAGGAGTTTAAGAGGAAAGTGGCTACTCCAACCCCAAATTCTGCTGGAAAACAGGGAAAAGACCCCAGGGAAGGGCTGGAGCTGAGCCAGAAGGGATTTAGGTTGGANGAGGAAAGTGGCTACTCCAACCCCAAATTCTGCTGGAAAACAGGGAAAAGACCCCAGGGAAGGGCTGGAGCTGAGCCAGAAGGGATTTAGGTTGGATTTAGGGAAAGGCTCTTCCCCCAGAGGGTGCTGGGGCACTGCTCAGGCCTCCCAAGAAATGGGAACATTCCCAAGGCTGCCAGAACTCCAGGAATGTTTGGACAACACTCCCAGGGATGCACAGGGTGGGATTGCTCAGGGGTTGGACTGGATGATCCTTAAGGATCCTTCCAGGATATTCCAGGTGTGCTGGGATGAGATGAAATCTCACCCGAAATTGAGGCTGGGAGAATTCCAATGAGGAAGTTCATGGACGTGGCTTTGAGGGAGACACCAGAAGGAAACAACCCCTTCCCAAAAAAAACCAACCCCACACAGCAAGGAATGAGGGAAAAGCTTTCCCAGAGAAGTTGTGGCTGTCCAGAATCCCTGGAAGTGTTCCAAGGTCAGGCTTGGAACAACTTGGGACAATGGAAGTTGAATCCCGTTCAATCCAAACCATCCCAGGATTCTGTAACAACCAAGAAAACTGGGATTCACCTCCTGGGATGTATCTCCAGGCAGGAAAACATTTTGTTTTTTCCAAACTGAGGGGAAAAAAGAAAAGCCAGGAAAAGCTGAGGCCTAGAGATGATTCCAGAGCAGATCCCCAGGAATATCCCGACAGCTGTCAGAGTTTTTCCGCTCACCAGAGCACAACACCTCTGGCAAACATCAAAATTCCCAAATCCTGCGACAGCTGACAAAAACCTGGGAAAGTTTCGCTTCGTGGAAGAGCAAAGGAAGCGTGAACACACCTCTAGATGGGGATTTTTTGGGTTTGTTTTTTTTTTTTAACAAATGCTGTTTTCTGCTCTTTTTTGGGTGCTCTGGGAAGGGGGAAGCAGCCAAACGGAGCCATCTCCCTTTGAAAAATTCGCCACTTCAGCTCCTGGAAAACACAACCTATAGGAAAAACCGCAAATAAACCCAAAACCTCTGAGCCTGCAATTCCAGACTGGGGCAGAATCCAGAGTTTTTCGCCCGGAAAAACACCAGATCCACATTCCCAGACATCCAAGTGAGATAGAAATGGGAATAATGTCCCCATCCAGCGAGGGCCATGTCACAATTTTCACTGGCTTTTAAATCTAATCTCATTTTAAATGTGATTTTAAACTTTTGCCAAGTTCCCCCTGAGTAAGAAGCCAAGCAAAGAGGGTGGAGAGCACCTCCAAAGGAAAATTTATCCAAATATTCCAAGGGAATTGCAAACAGGGAATGCCAGAGAGAAGGAATGAGGAGGAACTCAGCAGCATCCCACAGATCCTGGTGGCATCACAAATTCCAGTCCTTTCCATATAAAACAGCCACATTCCCACAATTATGGGGAAAATCCCATGGTTTTCCATGGAAAAAGCAGCACATTCCATGCAAGGATCCTAAAAAAACTGCTAAACCATGAAAGCTCCAAAGAAATGATGCACAAATCCCCAGTGTTTGCCTGGACATCCTGAAATTAGAGCTTCAAATAAGGATAAAACACAAATATTGCTGGAAAAATTCGCCACATCTTGATCCTACAACATGACAAATGCAGATTTAACAACTCCACGCTGACAGAGTTTAAAAAGTTCCCAATCCTTCAAAAAAAATTCCCATAAAACTCCTTTTAAAGTGGTTTTACAACAACCACTATCCCACAAAACCCCCAAATTATTTATTTGGGGAAGCAACATTACAGAAAAAAAAAAGTGTTTTTTTTTCTCGTTTTCTCATTTTCTGTGTTTTAAAGATGAAATTTTATCAGGAAAAAAAAAATAAACCCCAACCCCACGACACCCAGAAAACCCCTAAAGAATAAAATCCAAGCCCCAAAAGTGAATATTTAATTCAATATTATTCATGGAATAACAGCAAATCCATTTCCATGATGCTTCCAAACAACCTGGAGGCTGCTGGAGACACAAAGTGACAGAATTTGAGGAGTTTTTAGCTTTAATTTTTGAATTTTGAGCGTTTTTAGTGGCTTTGGGAGGTAGCAGCAGTAGTGGGGAAAGATTTCATTGTGTTGAGGATCAATGGTTTCTCCTTCCACCTCAAAATTCAAATTTTGACTGCTCAAATATATAAAATTACTAAATTATAAAATATTTTGAGCCACTATAAGCCATAGGAGTTTTTTTTGCTGAACAAATCTTGACACGGAGCTCTAAAAAATTCAGATTTTTGCAGATTCTACTGAAACAGCTGGGGGAAAAAACAAAACAAAACAAAACAAAACAAAACAAAACAAAACAAAACAAAACAAAACAAAAACCAAACAGGATCTGGCTCTGCTGGAGTGAAAGGAAAGCCTCAGGCTTTGGCTCCTGATTTTTTGCAGGATTCCTTGGGAAAATCCTGGGAATGGGGCATGGAAAGAGCCAGGCTGGCAGGTGCCAAACCCTCCCAAGGAACACAAACATCCACAGGGACTCATTCCAGCGTGCCAAGAATGGAAAGTATTCCCTGGAAAAGCTCTGGGAGAGAAGGAGCCCAAACATCTGGGAAGGGATTTATAGGGTGGGGTTTGGGATCAACTTTAGGAAATCCCAATGCAGAAATGATGGAATGGTTTGTGTGGGAATTTCAATCCCATCCAGAAGTCATGGGATGGTTTGGGTGGGAAGGGAATTTCAATCCCATCCTTTTTGACGGATAAAGAGATTTTTCCCAATCCCAAGTTGCTCCAAGCTGCCCTCGGACACTTCCAGGGATTACGCAGCGACAGATTTTCTGGGAAATTCCATCTCAGCCCCTCATAATTTCTTCCCAAAATCCCATTTATCCCTGTCCTGTGGCACTGGGAACCCATTCCCCCTTATCCTGTCCTTCCACCCCTTATCCCAAATCCCTCTCCAGCTCCCAAAGTCATCACAAGAAAAAAGAAGCAGGAAAACTTTGAAAATTAAAGCAAATTAAGAACTGAGCCCACAGCATCATTCAGTTATAATTATTAAAACATAAAAATTCCCAGCATTATGGACAAGAAACAAATTTAAAAATACTCCAACAATTAAAACCAATCAGAATAATTAAGACTTTTTTACGTTTAACACTTGATTTATTTATCCAAAAAAGCTTCTATAAAATGATGTTATCAAATCCAACAGAGGAGTGGGGAAAGGGGATGGACACAAACTCAGGGGAGGACGAAATTTTGCTTAAAAAAAAAAACCCCTTAAACCCCACCATGTTTTAAACTTTTTAACCCAAATTTTTAAGAGGTTGAAAGGCTATTCCTGGAATTAAATGCTGCACTGAGCAACCCAGTGAGGGTATCAGGGGGTTTAAGTTGCAAAACCTTGAGTTGATCTTGGAAAAATCAACACCTGAGCATTCCAGGTGCCTCCCAGCTACTTTTCTGAGCAATATTTTGGATTTTTCCACCTTCAAACTCCATAAATCCTCCAGGACATTCCCTCTGCTCCCATCCTCTGACTGAGCCAGCCCCGAATTTGGTTGGATTGAGTTGGATCCCAACTTCCAGCTCCTCATTCCAGGGAAATTTGGGACAAATAAATTATTTTAAGGAGCTGCAAGGCTCTGTATATTTAGAGAAAATCACTTATTTCTCTATCTATTGATAAATATCTATTTAATTCTATTATTTCATAGAATATTCAATATTCCTATGACTGTCTTCACTCAATTTTATAAATAAAATCATCCAATGGCATCACTCAAATGCCAAAATTAATTATTTTCACAGAAGTTTTTTTCCCTCCTGCTTAAATCAAGCCCAACCTGAAGTGCTCAACAGGCAGCCAGGAGGGTTTAATTCCTTTTTTCTCTTTTTTCTTTTATTTTTTTAATTGAAATAAAAATGCTTTGGTGTTACAAGGATGCAAATCTCTCACCTTCAAGGCATAAAAAGGGACAATTCCTTCTCTGATTTGAGCAGGAAGTGACCAAATAAACAGAAAATACAAGAAAAGCCCTTCAGCTTCTGGGAATAACTCCTCTAAACAAATCTCCTTTCTTAACTCTCAGGATGCTTTGGAGATGTCCTGAAGTTTGCTCTTGCTGTGGTTTTTAACCCTCTGAAATAAAAGTTGAATTATTCCTGAGCATAATTAAATAGTTTAACTAATTTAAGAGCTTAAAAATTTTAAATAATTCTTGACTTTAGGTTCAAAACTCACCAAATTTAATTCACTTACAACACAACAAACCCTGAAACGAAGAAACCACCTCATGAGACAACATAATTAAAATACAGATGTCAACCCCATTATATAAATACAAGATATTAGCCTGATTAAATTAAATAAAACCCATATTTAGTGGCTGAAAGGTGACCTCCTGTGGGCACCCAAAGCCTTGACATGCTCACTGAGGTGGCTCAAGCTGGGGACAGCAATGTTCCGCCCCCCCCTCCCCCCGAATTGTCCCCAACACCTTCACTGCTTGCCTTGGTGCAAAAAAAAAAACAAGGGTGGAAAATCTAATTTTAAAAAATATTTTTTTTTAAATGGGTTGTTTTCCAAGCTTGAAGTTCCAGGTTAAAAATTTTAGTAGAAATGACAAAATCAAATTCACAGGAAAAAGCCTCCCAGAAAATCAAGGTAGAAAATCAAATTTATAGAGAATAAAACTTAAAAAAAAAAAAAAAAAA
>SWJQ01000943.1:275237-288821 GCA_007252995.1 Zosterops borbonicus
TTTTTTTTTTTTTTTTTTTTTCTTTTTTTTTTTTTTTTTTTTTTTTTTTTTTTTTTTTTTTTTTTTTTGTCCAAAGTGCCGCAAACAAACTTTGTCCTTCAGAGCGGCGGCTCGGAGAGCTGGGATTTCAAGGTCACCACTCGTGCAAGGCCCCGTTCCAAGTTGGGGCGGCGGGCGGTGACGGAGCGCGGCTGGCCTGGGGCTCGGGGGAAGAACCGGGGACCCCTCAGCTCCCGCCGGGCTGCGAATCCCTCGCTCCCCCCAGCCCGTCAGCGCGGCTCCCGTGACCTTCGGCGCTGAGTTCCCGAGTGAAAAAACCACAACAAAGGGCTGCCAGCACACGCCGGGGTTTTGAGGGTGTCGTGGCTCCGCTGTGCCCTCTCCCCTGTTCCGCGGGGCCAAAGGTACCGGGGGAGTCCCCGCCGTGCTTGGGGCGCCTCAGGGTGGGGGACGGCTGTTTTGTCGTGTCCCCCCCGCCCCCCCCCCCCCCTCCATCACTGCCCTCACGCTGTTACCGGCGCTGAGGGTGGCTCGGCGGGGAGCACCGAGGGTTTTACCCCAAACCCCGCACCGGGCACCTCCCGCCGCGCTCCCCCACTTCCCGCACCGGGACACACGATCCCCCGCCGCCGCGGCCTGTCCCCGGCGCACGGGCCGCCCTCCCCCGTCGCCTCAGCAGCGGCGGCGCCCCGGACTCACCGCCGGCCGTGCCCGCGGCCGGGGGTTCCCCGNCCCCCCCCCCCCCCCCCCCCCCTCCATCACTGCCCTCACGCTGTTACCGGCGCTGAGGGTGGCTCGGCGGGGAGCACCGAGGGTTTTACCCCAAACCCCGCACCGGGCACCTCCCGCCGCGCTCCCCCACTTCCCGCACCGGGACACACGATCCCCCGCCGCCGCGGCCTGTCCCCGGCGCACGGGCCGCCCTCCCCCGTCGCCTCAGCAGCGGCGGCGCCCCGGACTCACCGCCGGCCGTGCCCGCGGCCGGGGGTTCCCCGCCATGGCTGTGTCTTTGAGTGACCCCGGGAGCCTCCGAGCTCCCCCCGGACCGGGCCGTGCCCGCGGCCCCTTTAACGGCGGCGGCCTCGCGCGCCCCGCTGCGCGCGCCCGGCCCGCCCCGCGCCCACGCTCATTGGCTGCGCGCCTCTCGGCCGCACTCTCCCATTGGCTGCGCGCCCTGAGGCCCCGCGCTCCCATTGGTTGGCGCCGCGGCGCAGCCTCGCCGGCCGCTTCCTGCTTTAAAGTTACCTTGAGCGGCGGCCGCAGGGGTCAGGCAAGCCCCACCCCCTAGCCCCGCCCCGATTGGCCGCCTCGCCTCCTATTCAAGCGCTTCAGGAGGCTGGCGGGGGGGCCGCTGATTGGCCCGCGCGCCTGTCAATCACGGCGGCTCCCGCCACGCCTTCCCGGCGGGGCGCGGGGCCGCACGTGCACGAGGCGCGGCGAGAGCGCGCGCGGCCGGATCCCGGAATTCCAGAAATTTGGGGATTTTTTTGAGATCTCCCAGTTCAATCCTACTAAGCCAGGGTGACCCGGAACAGGTGATGCAGGGACAGCTCCAGGTGGGGTTGGGATGTCCCCAGAGAGGGAGACTCCAGCTGCTCCCGGGCCGCATGGAATGAAGTTCTTCCTCAGGGTGAGGTGGAACTCGCTGTGGTTTAATTTATGACCACTGCTCCTCGTCCTGTCCCTGAACAGAGCCTGGCACCATCCCCTGACACCGCTTGGGGACGTTTTATGGATGGATGGGATTCTCTCCCAGCCCCCCCTTCTCCAGATCAAGCTCCCAATTCTTCCTGATAAGGATCCATGAGAGCTCCAGCTTGGACAAATCTTCTAATTATTCTCAGGAATAATTAATTCCAGCAGGGCCACAGCCAACCCAGCTCCCGCTGTCTCTCCTCATCAGGGAGCTCCTCCAGACCCCAAATCCTCTCTGGACCCTCTCCAGCAGCTCCACAGTATCCCAAAACTGGATCCTTTGTGGCCACAGTCCCAGGTTGGCGCTTCCCGCTGGGAACAGGGACATTCCCTCCCCGCCGTTATCCCCGGGAGCTACAGGGAACAGGGATCGGGATCCCACAGCCCTCCCACGAGGCTGCACCGCCCCACAAACATTCCATAGGATAAGGGAAGGAAAAAAAGAGGCGTCTTTTCCAACTTCCCTGACACAGCCCCCGAGCCCTTGGCAGGAAATTCGCAGCAGGAAGCGCAGGTGGAGCCTTCACCTCCAACACCAATAATTTCCCTTCGGTTTTACTCACACATAGCCTCACTTTGCCCCCTCCAGCAGCACATAGGATGGGATAGGTATTTGGGAGTGTTGTGGGTAAAGAATAGGAATGATTCACAATAAAAAGTTTGTGGAAACCAGGTGATATTTTAACCTCTGGATGCACGAATCCCAGGTTTATCAACACCCAAATTGATTTCGAGCTGTAATTCCAAACTATAATTTCCTGCTGACAGGATTATCCAGGGGGGAAAAATATTGGGAAGCACAGCCAATATTGACCAGCCCTGCAGCTTAAATCACTTTGAATCTGATAGGAGAGATTAATTTATAAATAGATCTTGCTGATGATTTGGGGGAATGGAATTGGTTAAAACATGGCCTTAAAAAAAATACACTCTGTTCTCTTCCTGTGGCATTCCTCAGATAAAAAACAGGGCCTGGAAGCTGTGGAATTCTGACTATTGGAATTATGTGAGGTACTCTGGGTGGTATAAAAAACAAACGCAGCACCTTTCCTGCAGAACAGAGGAATGCCTGGCTGTAATTCTGGAATTCCGAGGGGTTCTTACTGGCCAAACACATTCTCCTGTGCCTTGTCACATCCCAAGGCACCCTAAAGCTGCTCTGCCACACTTGGGAATGATGGGAAGAGCCAGGGGAATGACCCACAGCAACAGCTGATGATCACAGAGTGTTTAAAAATTTGTTACAATAAAAACTGGGTAATTTTGGTAAGTTTTACAGTAGTGGGTTTATTTGTGGGGGGATAAAAACCCGAAATTAATTTTGGGAAGTTCTACAATAAAGGGTTTATTTGTGAGGGGGATAAAAACCCCAAATTAATTTTGGGAAGACCTACAGTAACAGATTTATTTCTGGAGGGATAAAACCCCCAAAGTTTGGAAAGTTGTGCAACAAAGGGTTTATTTGTGCGGGGATAAAAACCCCAAATTGATTTTGGGAAGACCTACAGTAACAGGTTTATTTGTGAAAAAACTTAACTGAATTAATTTGGGAAGGCCTGAAGGGTTTATTTCAATCATTGCAGCTGTTCTTGCTCTGAAATCACAGAGGGTTTAGATGGGATTTTGGGAAGGAATTCTTTCTTGTGAGGGTGGGGAGGGGCTGGGATGGAATTCTCAGAGAAGATGTGGATTCCCTGGATCCCTGGAAGTGTCTAAAGCCAGGTTGGAGCAATCTGGGCCAGTGGGAAGTGTTTCTGCCCATGGAATTGGGTGAGACTGGATGAGATTTAAGGCTCCTTCCTACTCAAACCATTCCATGATTCCATGAACTACAGAATCACTGGGAAAACACCAGGAGAAAGGAATGTTTTGAGCCCTGTAGCTGTCACCTGCCTCTCTCTGAGGCACTTCTAGGAATCCACCACTGCCCATGACTTCTGCGGGGCAGGAAAACGTGCTTGGACAACCAGGATTTCTTTTGATCAAGCACAAACCTAATAAGGGACAGACCGGCCAGGCAGGAAAAATGCCCGGCTCAAGGTCACCTGCTGAGCACAACCACTGTTGGGATCACACCTATTCCTGCCTGGAATGATTCTGATGGATCCCACAATCATGCAGTATCCTGGAAGGATCCTCAAGGATCATCCTGAGCAATCCCACCCTGTGCATCCCTGGGAGTGTTGTTCAAATATTTCTGGAGTTCTGGCAGCCTTGGGGAGTCTGGGCAGTGCCCCACCAACAAAGATCCCAAAACCTTTCCCTAAATCCAACTTAAATACCCCCTAGAACAGCTCTGGCTCTTTTCTGGGGTCTTTTCCCTGCTTATGCCAGAGCCAGGTGTGACATTGTTGTCACCACGATGCCCAGGTGAGCTGAGGCTATCACAGAGCACCAGGACAAACAGACCCAGCAGAAACAGCCTGAAACCAGAACCTCATTTAAGGAAAAAAACTCATTTAATGTTGCCAAGGAAGTCTGATATTTTGGTTTGTAGGACTGAAGGAAAAGGTACACAAGCTCATGGGCTTTGAATTGTCCATGCTCAAACAGCAATGGAGACAGGGAAGCTTTATTCCCAAATCCATGGAAAATACTCCACTCATCAAGAGAAATGTTCTCAAGTCGCATTTCAGAAGCAGGTTTTGTTCCTTCTTCTGTGAACAGCTTGGAATCTGCCAGAGCTCCACGGTCTGGAGGTGGCCCTGGGACACAGCTCAGCCACCCCAAAGATGCCCTGACACCCCTCAAACACCTGCATGAGGAACCCTGAATGAAATCCCACCCAGCCCAAGAGTTCCCGGTTATCCAGGCCACACCCACACTGCTGCCAATGCCCTGAGATTTACCAGTTACCTGGGGACATTTCTTTTATTCCCTAAACTCAGGAAAAACAGGATTTAGGGACACCAGAGGTGTTCCCACAGCTTTTGCTGCTTTTTGAGTAGAGATTAAAAACCCAAGACAATACCAGAAACTCTTGACTGCTTTGTTGCAGTTTTCCTGCCAAATGCCTGAAGAGGCTTCTCAAGGCTTGGATGGCAAAAATTCCAAAGACTGGTAAAATAGAATCAGGGGATGACAAAAATGTTAACGGTTGGAAGGGATCTTAAAAAGGGATCACAGAGTGTCACCCCCTGCCATGGGCAGGACACCTTCCACTGTCCCAGGCTGCTCCAAGCTGTCCAACCTGGCCCTGGACAGTTCCAGGGATCCAGGGGCAGCCACAGCTTCTCTGGGAAATCCAATCCAGCCCCTCACCACTCTCATAGCCAAAAATTTCTTCTTAAAATCAAATCTAAACCTAAACATCCAAGTTTCTCTCTTACCCCTCCCACTCCTTTCTCAGACAGGTCAGGATCACAACCAGGAACGGTCTGGGTCATGAGACCNAGGATCATCCTGAGCAATCCCACCCTGTGCATCCCTGGGAGTGTTGTTCAAATATTTCTGGAGTTCTGGCAGCCTTGGGGAGTCTGGGCAGTGCCCCACCAACAAAGATCCCAAAACCTTTCCCTAAATCCAACTTAAATACCCCCTAGAACAGCTCTGGCTCTTTTCTGGGGTCTTTTCCCTGCTTATGCCAGAGCCAGGTGTGACATTGTTGTCACCACGATGCCCAGGTGAGCTGAGGCTATCACAGAGCACCAGGACAAACAGACCCAGCAGAAACAGCCTGAAACCAGAACCTCATTTAAGGAAAAAAACTCATTTAATGTTGCCAAGGAAGTCTGATATTTTGGTTTGTAGGACTGAAGGAAAAGGTACACAAGCTCATGGGCTTTGAATTGTCCATGCTCAAACAGCAATGGAGACAGGGAAGCTTTATTCCCAAATCCATGGAAAATACTCCACTCATCAAGAGAAATGTTCTCAAGTCGCATTTCAGAAGCAGGTTTTGTTCCTTCTTCTGTGAACAGCTTGGAATCTGCCAGAGCTCCACGGTCTGGAGGTGGCCCTGGGACACAGCTCAGCCACCCCAAAGATGCCCTGACACCCCTCAAACACCTGCATGAGGAACCCTGAATGAAATCCCACCCAGCCCAAGAGTTCCCGGTTATCCAGGCCACACCCACACTGCTGCCAATGCCCTGAGATTTACCAGTTACCTGGGGACATTTCTTTTATTCCCTAAACTCAGGAAAAACAGGATTTAGGGACACCAGAGGTGTTCCCACAGCTTTTGCTGCTTTTTGAGTAGAGATTAAAAACCCAAGACAATACCAGAAACTCTTGACTGCTTTGTTGCAGTTTTCCTGCCAAATGCCTGAAGAGGCTTCTCAAGGCTTGGATGGCAAAAATTCCAAAGACTGGTAAAATAGAATCAGGGGATGACAAAAATGTTAACGGTTGGAAGGGATCTTAAAAAGGGATCACAGAGTGTCACCCCCTGCCATGGGCAGGACACCTTCCACTGTCCCAGGCTGCTCCAAGCTGTCCAACCTGGCCCTGGACAGTTCCAGGGATCCAGGGGCAGCCACAGCTTCTCTGGGAAATCCAATCCAGCCCCTCACCACTCTCATAGCCAAAAATTTCTTCTTAAAATCAAATCTAAACCTAAACATCCAAGTTTCTCTCTTACCCCTCCCACTCCTTTCTCAGACAGGTCAGGATCACAACCAGGAACGGTCTGGGTCATGAGACCTTAAAGCTCATCCCATTCCACCTCTGCCATGGGCAGGGACACCTTCCACTAGACCACTTTATTCAAGGCCTTCTCCAATTTGGCTCTGGACCCTTCCAGAGATGAGGCACCACAGCACATCCCCTGGGGCAGCCCGGCAGATCCCACCCGGGAAAACACCGGGAGGCCGTGTTACCCACCGGCCGTGAGGCAGCGCGTTCCCCGGGATCTGTCAGCCCCGACCAGCTCTGCCTGTCCCGAATCCCGGCTCTGAGGCCGGGGGTCCCGCGTTTCGCCAGCCCCGAGCCTGCCCGGGCCGCCTCGAGCGGCGGCGGCGCCGCCCCCCCTCAGCCCGCACCCGCGCGGGACAACGGTCCCCTCTCTTTCCTCTCCCCCGTCCGCACCTCGCCAGCCAATCAGCGCCCGACTCCCCGCGCCCGCCTCCCCCGCGCGGGCCAATCAGCGCGCGCGCCGCGGGCCAGCCAATCGCAGCGCAGCCGTTAGTGAAGGGGGGGCCGCAACGACCCCTCGGGCCGCCCCCGCCCCGCGCCCCCTTACGGGCTGCCGTCGCCGCCTTCCCCCCGCCGCGCTCCCCGCGCACTCACCGGGGCGGCCGGCGCCGCGACCTCCGCCTGCTCCGCCCGCTGCACGCGCTGCCTCCGGCGCGGCCGACGGGAGGCGGAGGTGGGGGAAAAGGGGGGCGGCCGGAGCGGAGTGAACGCCGAGCGGCCGAGAAACAAGATGGCGGCGGGGCCGTGAGGCGGTGGGGCGGAGGCTCCGCCCTCTTTTTTGTTCCCCCCCCTCTCCCCCCGCTTCCCCTCTCCCCCCGCTTCCCCTCTCCGGGCTGGGCCGGGGCGGCGCGCGCGGGCGCGTGACCCGGCGGGGATCTCGCGAGATATGCGGGGGCGGAGCCACCGTGAGGGACCTTGAGGGTACGGAACAAACCGGGACAAAGCGGAATGGATCTCAGGGGCGATTGTACCTTGAGGGGCAGCCAAACTCTGGCTCTGGCACAGATCTGCCCTGTCCTAAACCCTCGTGTGTCCAGCTTTAGACCTTGTGTGTGGAGCCTTCCAATGTTTTTCCTGTTTTATTAAAAAAAAAGGAATGCTGCGATGTTTTCCAAGCTTGCTTGCTTCTCTTTCAAGTGTCCTCGAGTGTAACAAATTGGGTGGTAAATAAATCCGTTATGGATGTTGGATAAAAATTGTTATAAATATATATAATGCTTAGGGTATGATGAGTTGCAATAAACTTTTCTCCACACCAGGATTTGGCATTTTCTGGGAATTTTTTTTTTAATAGGAGTTCGTTTGAAACTGAATTTAAATACATCCAGTGTTCCTGAGTTGACTCGTTCTCACAGTCCCATTGTGCAGTTCAATTATATGTGCCCACGAATGAAGAAAACTATTTTACATATCTGGGAGACCACAGAGTACTGGTTATTCACATTGTGGGAGAAAAAAAAAATCCTGAAATTTACTTAAATAGATACAGGAATTAAAGATCTTTTTTTGCTCTGAGTGGAGACACGAGGCAGCTGATAATCAGAAATAAAAAACACCCCCAAAACCCCAAAAGCAGCCCCAAAGGGAGGGGAAGCAAAGGCTGCCTTGACATTCCTTTCAAATCCTTCAGTTCTGGAACAATATCCAATGGGAATAATAAGGAAAATTAGTGAGGGGATTTGTGTTTTCATTGGAGATGGCTTTTTTTACTATTTTTAAGCTTTTCCTTGAAGACACAGAGGGCTGGAGCTGCACCGGGAGCTGCTGCCTCATTTCCAGCTCCTCATCTGGGAATTGCCACCTCTTTTCCTGCAAGGATCCCATCCCCCTGTGCCAGTTTCATCCTGTGGATCCTCACAATTCCATGGAGAAACTCAAGGAACTGATTCCCACCCCTGGATGCATGTATGTAATTATCCATGGTAGGATATACCATGGATATCTCAGGAATTCTGCTTTAATGCATTAGTTATGCCAATTAACAGAGCAGTAAAGTAGTTTTCTATTGGAATTTTTTTGCATTTCCACCAGATTTTTTTTTGCCTTTCTGCACATCCATTTAACAGCAGCTTCACTCCATCAGGATCTCCCTGGCAGTGCAATCCCAGGGATCATCCAGGGACGTTCCATTGAATCCTGGCTGAGCACAGGAAGATTTTCTCCTGCCATCCTGGAGCTCTTTCAAGCCAAAGTCTGTGCCCTGCTCCCTCCAGCTCTCCCAATTTTCAGCTTTCCTGGCTCCAGGACACACTGAGAAGTGACTCACACTCCCTCAGGATTTTTCCCATTTAAAAAAAAATCCCTTTTCCATTAGAGTGACTCCATCTTCTTTGCCTCCTCATTGTCCTTCTGGTGGCCCAATTTCCAGCCCTGGCCAAGTATCTTTTTTTAATATCGTTTTTAATATCATTGTTCAGGTTATAAAAATAGATCCCTTGAAATGTTGTTTGGGATGAGAAAGGAAAGTCGGATCCCCACAGGGCTGCTGCACTTCCAGTCACCCTTCCCAAAACTGATGGCTGGGTCTGCCCTGCCAGAGGACAAAACCCCATTCCCTGCAAGCACAGGGATTTGGGATTTTTGGGGAAGAAATGGGACAAATTTTGTATGTCCTCCGTGGGTTGGGAGCTCGGCTGCCCTGGAGGCTCTGTGCTGGCACTGGAGTGGGAAATGTCTTGCAGCAAAATTCCTGCAGTTTTATTGGAAGTCTTGAGACTTTGAGGGCACTTGCAAGGCAGTCAAGAGAAATAAAAGTTGGGATCATGGAGTGGTTTGGTTTGGAAGGGCATTCAGGATCCTCCAATTCCTCCTCCTGCTATGGACGGGGACATTTCCCACTATCCCAGGTTGCTCCAGCTTGGAATTGAATATTTCCCAGGATGGGGCAGCCACAGTTTCCTTGGGAAATCCATTCCCCACCCTCACGGCTGCTCCACTTTGGGGTTGTTTGTTTGTTTGTTTGTTTGTTTTTGTGGTTTTTTTGTTGTTGTTGTTGTTGTTTGGTTTTTTTCAATTCCTGAATTTCTGAGCCATTTCCTTCTGTTTCAGCACTGAGGCCGACCATCCATCCCCACAATTCCCTGGAAAACACCTTATGTATTAATTAATTATTTACCCAGGACTGCTGCTGCTGCTGCCAGGCCCAGCTACCCAGGCACCCAGCTTGGATCTAGCCCCTCTCCAGAGATTTCTGGACAATCCCCTCCTTGCTCCTCCTCCGCTGGATCCTTTCGTGTTTCCTCCATTTCCTCCCCACCTGCTCCCTTTTTTCCGGCAGCAATGGATCCATTGTCTGGAGCTGCTCGGCTTTTCCCACAGGGATTGCAGCTCCACAGAGCTCCCTGTCAGCCTTCCCGGAATGTGCAGGAGCCAAGGAAAACAAGAAACAGGGAAGAAACAACAACAACAACAACAAAAATTAGTAAAAATAAAAAGGAAAGGAGAAAGTGCTTTTGCAGGAATTTGGTGGTGCTTTGATGAGTTTGGACTCACCCAGCACCTTCCACCTGCTCATCCCTCCCGCACTTCCCACTGCACCCCAGACCTGGATTTGGGAGCCATGGATTCATTTGACACTGAGGAAAATGAGCTCAGAGCAGCAGGGACAAGGCTCAGCCCTTCCCAGCTCAGCTCCCACCATCCCCTGGGGATTCCTGTTCCAGCAGGACTCTGGATTTATCCCAAACAAGCTGTTGCTTTGGGGCAATAGTCCAAGGCATGGGTAAACCTGGACATAAATTCTTCTCATTTCCAGTATTCTCAGGAGATTTTCCAGTTTCTCCACACAGCTCCTGCTCCTGCCAGGAGTGGGACACGACCTCCAGCAGGGAGCAGGGAAGGAGCTGACCCAGCTCCTTCAACTGGGCACTTCCAAAGGGGCCAAGGGCTCATCCCACATCCAGAGCAGGGTTATTCCTAATCCTGCCATAAACCAGCCTGTTTCCAGAACCCTTCTCCAGGTGCTGCTTTTCCTTCCCTAAATGCAGCTCCAGGACCTCGAAAGCAGCCTCAGAGCCTCCAGGACAGTCCCAGTAGCACCCTGGGAAGCTCCAGAATATCCCAGGACAGCTCCATTGCTCCTTCTGGAAAGCCTCAGTCCTCTGGAAAGCTCCAGGAAGCTCCTGAGAAGCCCCAAAATCTCCTGGGAAGCCTCAGGATGCCCCAGGACAGCTCCAGGATCCTTCTGGAAAATCTCAGCCCTCTGGAAAGCTCTAGGAACTCCCAGGCAGCCCCAGAATGTTCCTGGGAAGTTCCAAGGTGCCCCAGGGGCCCTCCTGGGAAGCCCCAACACCTGCCTGGGACAGCTCCAGGATCCTCCTTGGAAGCCTCAGTCCTCTGGAAAGCTTCAGGATACTCCTGGGAATCCCCAGCACCCTCCTGGGAAGCCCCAAAATCCCCTTGGCAGCCCCAGGACCCTTCTGGGAAGCCCCAAAATCACCTGGGAAGCTCCAGGATGCCCCAGAGCATCTCCAGGACTCTCCTGGAAGCCCCAGTATCCCCACAGAAGCTCCAGGATAGCCAAGAACAGCTTCAGAACCTTCCTGGGAAGCCCAAAAATCCCCTGGGCAGTCCGAGGACCATCCTGGGAAACCCCAAAATCCCCCAGGCAGCCCCAGAGCCCAAACATTCCCACCCTATCCCCATTCTCTCCCCGTCTCTCCAGCAGTGCCCACTCCATGGGCAGTTTTCCGCCCTATCCCAGGGAATTTGGCACGTGGCACCCACGGGAGGGCTGCAGATCCCAGGGTGACCGTCACAGGGACAGCTCTGCCGGGCTCCCCCACATCCAGCAGGATCATCCCTGTGCACACACCCTGCAGCCCAGCCCCAGGAATCCTCTTAGGGGAGTTTTACCAGGATAATCGCGTTAAGCTGCCCCAGGGGGCCGGCACAAACACAAAAGGGAAAGAAGGCTCCGAGGAGCCGGCAAAGCCAAGCTCCTTATGGAATTAAGAGACATCAGAGATGGGAGAGCTCTGATGGGATCTCAGGATGAGGCTGAAGCTTGGGGTTTGTCCATCCAGGGAAGCAGTTCCCAGGAAATCGATGCCACAAAGCCCCAGCCTGCAATCTGCAGCACCCAAGCCTTCCTAAATCTGAGGTTGGTGATCCCAGAAAAAAGAAAGGAAGCAAAAAAACCCCTTCCAATGGAACTTAGAACTCCATTGCTGTGAAGTTTCCTATCATCAAAAAGCAGCTGAGAAAAAAAATCCTTTGGAGAACCTTTTAGGGACGTTGTTTTCATTATCTCTTCCCCCCTAACAATGTGATCCCAGGAGTGGCACTTCCTCCACGAAGCTGGAAATTTCATGGAATAGTCTTCCCCGCTGGGAGAATTCCAGCTGGTTTTCCAAAGTCTTCCTCACCAAGGCTCCTCTGGACAACCTCCCTTCTCCCTGAGTTTGTTTATATGCTTTGAATCCCATTAGGAAACCATCTCCCTCATTCAAGCTCTGGTTTCTCCAAGTTTCCATATTTAGTTCTGTTATAAATGATCAAGAGCCAATCCAAAATAAAAGAATTTATTTAGCAGTTTTCCAAGATCAAATTAAAAGGCCACAATAAAATCGGACAACATCGATCGAATGCTGGGTGGACAGGTTAACAGCAGCAATGGTGCCATCCAACCTTGCCCACAAATGCTGGGTCTCGGTGTACAGCTTTTATACAGGTTTTCTGTCCAGAGGCTATGTCTATTGAAAAGTCCGACTACTCATGTATTTCTTTATTCCCGAGTTAGGTTTGAAAAGATTTCCTGTAAGTAAGAAAGCAGTCCTAAAAGTCTTTCCGGACTCCTCCTTTGGGGTGCTGATGCTGTCATCCTCCGGATCCTCCACCAAGATTGATATCAGATCTTGAGTAGCTGTGAAGTAGAAGTCCATCCTTGATGAATGGGCCATCTCCAGCCAGGCCCTGTCATTTCTGTTGCAAATGTTGTGGTTTCACAGTTGCACAACGGGTCTTGGAATCCCGGAGATGCCCCGGGTTGCTTTTAATAGTCTAAATTTTTAATGCAATATTTTTTATACGCAAATTTATATACTACATATATTACAGTCCCTCACCTTTTTGTTTACCCATTAAATTTGGTTTTATTTATACCTTTTTAAAAGAACAACATTTGGAATACCATCTATCAGAATTCCTTCATTCCTCTGTGGTATCCTAAACCCCTTATTTTTATTACCAATCATCCCGGGACCTATCGTACTCATCCCAGTCTTCCTGTGTTATTTCACAGTATGTTTGGAAGCCTATATTTTTTTCCTTGACCTTGTTCTCAAACTTTTCCAAAGCTTCTGCCGCTTTGTTCTTTTCTTCCAATTTCATCAACTTGGATACTTTGGAAAACTGAACAGCTTTGCCTCTGGCTTGTTCAGGGTCAGTGGGCAGAGCTGCAATTTGCATGCCTTGTACCACTGAGTGAATTGACTGAATGAGACAAGAGATTAAACAAGGTAAAAATACAATTCCAGGTATTGAGCATAAAACGAAAAAAACTACCTTCTTCCACCAGGTACCTTGCCCGAATAGCTGGTCCCACCATGAGGCCTGAAGTATAGAATTCCATTTTTGGACAGGCACGTGGGCTACCTTTTTAATCTCGTCTGCCAATCCTGTTATTGTTTCTCCACAGTCATCAGTCTCAATGCAACACTCTGATTCATTGAATTTGCCACAGACTCCCCCCTCCTCTGCCAATAAGTAGTTGAGAGCCAGTCGATTTTGATAAACAAATGCCCTCATCTGGGAGTGCTGTTTGGCCAGTAATTCCAAAGCATCTGAGGTGTGTTTGGAGACTATTTCCACAACTGCCTGTAGTCTTATTAGTCTGTTTAAAAGATAGATGAGGGTTCGATACCCCCAACTCCCATCGTTGGCCCAGGTTGCAGGACCATAGTATTCTATTATTCTTTCTGCAGGCTATTCCTCATTTCTTCATTTTTGACTCCCTCCTGCCAAAGGCAATTTCTTTTTCAAGTCTCTTTTCTGTCTGTCCAGGGTCTCATATAACAGGGCTCCTAACACATTACTTTCTGTCCTGGGTAAAATGAAAAAGAAAGGCCTAATCATTCCTAAGGTGCAGAACCCTTTCCATTTCCTAGGTAACTCACTGTAGGCTTTCTTTCCACACACCCAGTAGATACCATCAGGGGCTTCCCATTTTATGTTTACCTTCTCAGGCTCTTTCCAATACTCTCTCAAACCATTAAGGGACTGGTAGTGTTGCCATAAGGCCTCCGTTAGCAGTAG
>SWJQ01000944.1:22814-33873 GCA_007252995.1 Zosterops borbonicus
TGACTTTCCAAACACTCTCCTTTACCTTCCCAAGCATTCTCCTTTATCTTCCCAAGGAACCTCTGTGCCCCAGAGTGGCCGATTTGTTTAGTTTGCCTTCCCAGGCTTTCTCCTTTACTTTCCCAAGGTCACTCCTTTACCTTCCCAGGCTCTCTCTACCTCCCCAAGCACTCTTGGTGATCAAGGGCAGATATTTCCTGCTGCAAAGGATTGACAACCAAGAGCCCATTCCCTGAGGGCTGGGTGGGAGGGCTCTGGCTGGGGAGAGGGTACAGCACACAGGGTCCAAGCTGTGTCCCCCTGGGATGTCCCTGAGCACGGAAAAAGGCTGGGCAGGGGGCAGGACCCTGGTGTGGCCCTGCAGGAGGGATGCAGCACTAAATCCTGGTTGCTCTGACACCCCCAGCTGGATGTGAGCTGGAGATGTGGGATGTGGAGCTGGAGCTGGAGCTGTGGAAACGCAGAGCTGGAGCTGTGGAGATGGGGAACCGGAGATGTGGAGATGTGGGATGCAAAGCTGGAGCTCTGGAGATGCAGAGCTGGAGCTGGAGATGGAGCTGTGGGATGTGGAGCTGGAGCTGTGGGATGTGGGATGTGGAGCTGGAACTGTGGGATGTGCAGCTGGAGCNGAGATGTGGGATGTGGAGATGGAGCTGGAGCTGTGGAGATGCAGAGCTGGAGCTGTGGAGATGTGGAGCTGGAGCTGTGGGATGTGGGATGTGGAGCTGGAACTGTGGGATGTGCAGCTGGAGCTGTGACATGTGGAGATGTGGGATGCAAAGCTGAAGCTGAAGCTGGAGCTGGAGCTGTGGAGATGCAGAGCTGGATCTGGATCTGGAGCTGGAGCTGTCCCCTCCTCCTGCTGCAGCCCAGCCCGGGGGGTGGTGAATACACACATCTCCTCTTTTTACCCATCCAGGGTGGCACATCAGGAACCACCCGAAAAACCAGCAAAAGTCCAGCAGAGCTCAGCCATGGAGAGGCACAGAGGATCTGTGGAAACCCAGGAACAANTGGGATGTGGAGCTGGAGCTGGAGCTGTGGGGATGTGGAGCTGGAGCTGTGGAGATGCAGAGCTGGATCTGGAGCTGGAGCTGGAGTTGTCCCCTCCTCCTGCTACAGCCCAAGTAGTGAATATACATCTCTTCTTTTTACCCATCCAGGGTGGCACATCAGGAACCACCCGAAAAACCAGCAAAAGTCCAGCAGAGCTCAGCCATGGAGAGGCACAGAGGATCTGTGGAAACCCAGGAACAAATCATCCCCAAACAACTCGTGGTGCTGGAGGACCAGGCAAGGACAAGCTCTAAAAGCAAACTGTGCACATCTTTGGAAAACGTGTATTGATTTCCCCCGTGCCAATTGAGAAATAAATGTCTAATCACTGTTTCATGGATTAAGACTGAGGGAAAATGTATTTTTTCTTTCTCCACAACCTATTGTTCAAACAAAGTAGTCTCAGTTAATCAATCTTGTGATAATAGCTTTCAGGGCAGCAGCGTGATTGAAATTCATCTTTCTTTATTTTTCCATACTGCAATGCAAAAAGAGGCAGGCGGGCAGGAATACAATTACAGCAATCTAAATTGAAACGGCAATTATTTCAGGGCTGGGCTTTTGGAGGTTTGTGTGGTTCTCCTTTCAGAATCCAGACTTTCTGCTGTATGAAAAGGCACCTTTGGAAGGGATTAAACCCAATTAATTAGCAGTTGCAGACTGGACACCCAGGGTTCTGTCAGCTCTGCTGAAGTGACCAGTGACTCTGCACCAGTGAGTGGGGGATGATGGATCTGCCTGCCCAAGCAGCATAAATTGACCTTAAACGTTTGATTTTACTCAGTCTTGGAGCAGGATCAGGAGCAGGGAGGCTCTTGAAGTGCAGGGCAAACTGACTGAGTCACCAGATTTTCCTGGACAAATGGATTTATGTCCCTTCTTTTAGCCCAGGATGGACCTGTGCAAACAAACTGAGGGAATCCACTCCTTGGGGAGGCTGGGCACAGGGGAGGAGGAAGACTTGGTCCTGCAGATGGAGGGAAATGCTGGGAGAAAAAAAAAAAAACAAAAACCAAACCCACTTAAAAATGAAAGCTGAGGTTAAAGTGAGGAACAGTGGTGGAGCTGGGAGTCTGCACAATATGATAAGAGCATGTTTTTAAGGAGTTCTCATTTTGGTGAAAATTAGCTTTGGATCCTCATCAGTGTATTCAGGAGAAAAAATATGACTGTAATGTCTACAGAGGAGAGATAAAAAGGAGATCTGCTGAAGGGGAAGTAATGAATTTACACTTCCAGCATCCATTCTGAGGTGCAGAAGATACATTACTCTACATTACGCCTATATTAGACTTAAATAAATTTCATTATGAAAACAAGATTAGAGGAGAGCAGAGCAATTTGAAAACAGCCAGTAATTATATGATTGCTTAAAATAAAGAGCTTTCAGGGCCGTAATACATGTACTTTTGGATAACCATATATAAAATTCACATTAAAATGATGTAAAGGGACAGCATTAAATGCACTGCAGTGTAAGGTTTGGGGCTGCCTTTTAACCCCTCCTGTCCCTCTCTGCTGGGGGCAATCCAGCTGGGAAACGAGGAGGATGAATCCCATTTATTGGGGGAAAGAAGGGATCCCCAGGGGAAGGTTCAGCCCAGTGGCAGATGTTGTGATTGGAAATGGCACCAGGAGAGCAGGGCTCTGTGCTCAGCACCCTGACAGTGCCCACACACCCCCAGAGCTCCTGCCCTGCTCCTCTCAGCCTTTCCTGCACCCCAGGCACAAAACAAGGGGCAGACACCACTGCTCCCTCCCACACAGATAATTTCTCTCCATGAGGATCTACCAGCCATCTTCTTCTCCAAAACGTGCAGAGCTAATTCAATTTGTTGTTATGCTGAGTCACCTGGTGCTGGAGTTGGGTTTTTCCAGTCTGGACCCTCAGAGAGCCAGGATAAGTGTGGGTGACTAGCACAGAAATCTTCCTAAAAAATTCCATTTATTCCTTGGGACACATTGATGCGAAATGCTTGCACAAAACCCATTTCCCCAAAAGCTGCTCATAAATCAGATTCCTCCACGATGAGCAAACACAGAAGGTTGTAAAAACCACCCAAATGTGCAAAACTTATGAAAGTCCCAAAGAAAATGAAAGGAGGATCTGCCTGCAATAACAGTCCAGCCAGCCCTGCTCAGTGCACTGCCTGCAGCAAACGGGCACTCGCCAATATTTATGTTATTGCTCTCTCTGTCTCATTCTTCTGGGTGAGCCTGCCCATCACTCCAGGCTGACACCAGCACTAAAACCCCAACTGGAGTGGAACTGAGACTCTCTGCAGCCTCTGGCTCTATTTATTACTCTGCCTGTTAACAAATCACCCGCTCGATGCTCTGATTCAGTGTCTTTGTCGGCACCGAGTGTGGATTGACTGGTTTCCAATTCCCCCCTGCTCAAAAATAAACACTCCTGCTCCTCTCCCAGGGCTCTCGAGGATCATCAGGAGGTGAGTGATTGCTTCCCCAGCTCCCCCTTTGCCGGGGAAATGTCACTGCTCTTCCTGCCTTTGATTAGAGCTCATTGCCTTTGAATCTTGATTGATCCTTTATCTCCCCGTTGGGATCTGGGCTCTGACACCTGCTGCAGGGGTGAGTGACCACAGCAGAGAGGAGTGACCACAGCAGAATGAGTGACCACTGCAGAGAGGAGTGACCACAGCAGAGATGAGTGACCACTGCAGAGAGGAGTGACCACTGCAGAGAGGAGTGACCACTGCAGAGAGGAGTGACCACTGCAGGGTGAGTGACCACTGCAGGGGTGGGAGTGACCACAGCAGAGATGAGTGACCACTGCAGAGAGGAGTGACCACAGCAGAGATGTGATGAGTGACCACAGCAGGGGTGGGAGTGACCACAGCAGAGAGGAGTGACCACTGCAGAGATGAGTGACCACTGGAGAGATGAGTGACCACAGCAGAGGTGAGATGTGAGTGACCAGCAGCAGAGATGAGTGACCACAGCAGGGGTGGGAGTGACCACAGNGGTGAGTGACCACAGCAGGGGTGAGTGACCACTGCAGGGGTGGGAGTGACCACAGCAGAGATGAGTGACCACTGCAGAGAGGAGTGACCACAGCAGAGATGTGATGAGTGACCACAGCAGGGGTGGGAGTGACCACAGCAGAGAGGAGTGACCACTGCAGAGATGAGTGACCACTGGAGAGATGAGTGACCACAGCAGAGGTGAGATGTGAGTGACCAGCAGCAGAGATGAGTGACCACAGCAGGGGTGGGAGTGACCACAGCAGAGATGAGTGACCACAGCAGAGATGTGATGAGTGACCACTGCAGAGTGAGTGACCACTGCAGAGTGAGTGACCACAGCAGAGATGAGTGACCACAGCAGAGATGAGATGTGAGTGACCACAGCCCTGCAGAGCCCCCCGTGTGCAGGAACAATTCCTCCAGCAGTTTGGAAATTCACTCTCTGTAGGACAAGCAGGGGCTGTGATTTTTCTGCTGAGGGATAAGGAGGTCATCGACAGCACCTCAGTTCAGCTCTATCACATTTTAAATTCCCTGAATGTCACAAATATTTTTTCTACTTTCAACAACTCCTCAATCAAACATAAAGGAAGATCTTTTGGGTTAATTGCACACCTTGGGACTGTGGATTTTCATATGTTCATTTCAATCCAAAGACATTTTAATTAATAGGAAATTTTTTTAAAAGGCTTTTTATGACCTACAGGCCTATAATTTCACATCTAGGAAAATATCTGCTTGCATATGCAGCGAGAGCAGAAATAAGAAGAGATCTTGACCTTTTGGACTTTGACTGCCAAAGCAGCATGAGACAAGAATCGTGGAATCCCAGAATGGTTTGGGCTGGAAGAGACCTTAATGACCACCTGGTTCCACCCCCCTGCATTATCCTAAGCCTGAATGTGCAATTAGGACATGACACCACGTCCTTTTGCCTCGTCCTCATCGATGCCTCAGTGACCAGGAGTCACTAATGTGAGCTCTGCCTCACTGAGGTCACTGCTGTGGTCCCTGGGTGTCCAGATAATTCTTCTTCACCTTGACATCATCTATGAGACTGTGAAAGGCCACAGCTCCGGGTCAGAGTAGTGTGAAAAGCATTTATCGTTCCTCTCTGAAAATTAAAAATGTAAGAAAAGTTAATTTTTCCTTCTGAGGGGGTGAGAACAGACAGTGCCCCTGTGTGATCCCACCCCACAGGGCTGACACCTCCAGGGTCTGTCTGCAGGGCCTGGCCAGGGGGTCACGGGTGACCCTGGCTGTAGGAACATCCGTGGATTACAGGGACAAGGGACTCTGCAGAGCCGAGATGTTCTAGAATATGTGGGTTTATTGCAAGGGTGGTGGGTAGAAAGGGCTTTGCCTTCAGCCACCAGCCTGGGCTGGAGGGAAACCCCAAAGAGAGAGGGAGAGAGAGAGAGGGTGAGAGCTGAGAAGAGGGGTCAGAGTGCAGGGGGAAGGGAGCAGAGGTGAGAAACCAGGGAAAAAAGACCAAGGTCCTGGTTCCAATCCATTCTATCTCCTTTTGTGATGAATATTCTAATTTACAGTGACCAACCAATACAAGACACAAAATCCTATAGAATCTCCATACAGCCTATAAGAACTACTACATTAACATGTGTTATATTTTAAACTCTAAAAACTCCTCTTTAGACTTTTCTGTTTTGCTGCATTGACCTTTGGATCCCTCAGCCAGCAGAAGGGGATTGTTCAATCCAAAGGGATTCTCCTCCAGCTGCCCAGGCTGTTGTCTTCAGGTTATAGAGTGACTAAGGCTCGGTATCCTACAACTCAAAGTGACCTTCCATTTTAATTTCAATTATAGGTTTCACATTTTCAGAATCTTTTGCCAAGCAATCATATCTATAAGGTTTCCCTGATTCATCTTCCCCAACACCTGGCTCTGCTCCAGGGCCAGCCCAGGTGAAGGATGTCCCCACAGTCACTCACTGCAGACACTTAAACCATTTTTATTTCAGCAGAGTTACCCCTTCCCTCCATCCTGAGCCTCCAATGCAGAGCAGGTTGTCCCTGGTGCTGCCCAATGCCCAAACCTGTTTCCAATAAAATCCCAGTGGATCCTGGTGTGTCAGAGCCTGCAGTTCCCAGGCACACGTTTCTGTGTTCACCCGGGTCAAAATGTGAGATAACAGAATGTGAGATAACAAAATGTGAGATAACAAAATGTGAGATAACGATCCCAAACGTGCCCCCAGCCCCAAAGCCTGGGGTGAGCAGCTCAGAGAAGGCAATTTAAAATGATGGCAGCTCTCCACCTCACAGGCTCGTTTTCTAATTCAGACCAACAAAAGGCTCTTCCCTGATTTGTTCAGATGCTGTAATTGCAGAAGTCACTGGCAAGCGTAAAAGTGCAGAGGTGTGGGGAAAAGTCTTTCCACTGGAGAAGCCCCATGATAAGTGATCTACTTGCAGTGGAGCCTGGGATTTTTTTTATTAGAGTATTTACCATTAACTCTATCCCTAGTGGCCAATTACTGTCCTTTTTATGTCTTTTTATTGTGAGGCTCAGAGAACACTCTGCAAACAAACCCCTTCTGATATTCCTCAGCAATTATTGCTGTGATCACAGGCCTTTCTTTTCTCCCCTGTTGGCTGCGTCTGCAGAGCCCCGTGGAGCTCTCTAGAACCCCGGTGCTCCCGGGGGCAGCCCAGCCCCTGCTCCTGCTCCAGCCCCACCTCCCATCTCAGTCCCAGCCCCAGCTCCTGCTCCACTCCCTGTTCCAGTCCCTGCTCCAGCCCCAGCCCAGCCCCTGCTCCTGCTCCAGCCCCACCTCCCATCTCAGTCCCAGCCCCTGCTCCGATCTCTGCTCCAGCCCCAGCTCCAGTCTCAGTCCCAGGCTCTGCTCCAGTCCCTGCTCCAGTCTTAGTTTCAGCCTCTGCTCCTGCTCCAGTCCCTGTTCCAGCCCCAGCCCAGTCCCTGCTCCAGCCCCAGCTCCTACTCCAATCTCTGCTCCAGTCTCAGTCCCTGCTCCAGTCTCAGTCCCAGCCCCTGCTCCTGCTCCAGTCCCTGCTCCTGCTCCAGTCCCTGCTCCAGCCTCAGTCCCAGCCCCAGCTCCTGCTCCACTCCCTGTTCCAGTCCCTGCTCCAGCCCCAGCCCCAGCTCCTGTTCCAGCCCCAGATCGTGCTCCAATCTCTGCTCCAGTCCCTGCTCCAGCCTCAGCTCCTGCTTCTGCTCCTGGTCCTGCTCCTGATCCACTCCCTGCTCCACTCCCTGCTCCTGCTCCAGCCCCAGTCCCTGCTCCAGTGTCTTCTCCAGTCCCTGCTCCAGCCCCAGCCCAGTCCCTGCTCCAGCCCCAGGCTCTGCCCCAGCCCCAGGCTCTGCTCCAGCCCCAGCCCTTCTCTCCCTCTCTCTGGCAGCTCCACTGCCACCCCAACGTGCACTGGAGTTACCAGGGGACCTTCTGGCCTCTGGGGCAGCCTGGTACCTGCTCTGGCCAGCACCAGCCTTGTCCTGAATCCTTTCCAGCAGAGCCTGAGCAGTGGCTGCACTGCACCCAGCTTGGCTGTTGGTTTGTTTGGCTGCCTGCACAGAGCTGTCCCTGTCCCTGTCCCTGTCCCTGTCCCTGTCCCTGTCCCCCTGGATGTCCCCTGGGTGGCAGGAAGGGCCAAGTCCCCGTGTCACCCCTGCACTTTGAGGGGTCACACATTGTGACGTGGGTGTGGACCCTCACAGAGGACAGCAGGCAGCAGCAGGTCAAATCAAACATGGAAAAGCTTCTTTATCATCTGACTCCATCACTTATATACACTTTTTACAGAGGGCCAGGATTGGCCCAAGGAGGTCACAACCTCCTGACCCCATTGGCCACTCTTAATCAAGTTCTCCTCAGAGAACAACTATGCAAAACACACAGGTAAATTCTAAGAACACACATTGTTTACATCAGGCAGCGTGAGAACGGTGCTGCAAAGGTTCCAACACTGGAAAGCAGGAAAATCAGGGGTGACAGTCCCGTGCAGCTCCTGTGACAGCCCTGCCCAAAGCCACAGTGGGCACCACAGTGGGGATGGTCACTGTCACTGTCATCAGGGGCTCATTCCAGCCCCCCAAAGGCTGCACCAGCAATGACCCACTCAGGGCTGCTGGAGAACATTGGTCTGAAATCCGTGTTCTTGCACAAAGCTGAACTGCACAGCCCAGGGGAGCAGCAGGGGAACGCCTCGCTCTCGGGGATGGGAATTAAATATTCACACCCAAGAGCAGCTCTGGCACATCCACTCTGACCCCGTTCCAGCCTGCATTCAGGGATGTTATTTTTGGGTTCCAAGTTTTGACCTTGGTGAGGGTGGGTCGTGCAGAAATACTCTGTAAAGGCAATTGCATATACATGAGGACAAATATAAAGTGCTGCAGCTGTTTGTCAGGCTGATCTGGCTTCTTATACAACTGTTACACTGATTTTTAATTTCATCTTAGCAAAAGATGTTTTTGTGTTAACCAGCACCCCAACACAGATAACAGTGTCCAGCCCAGCCCCCCCAGAACCCCAACCCCACAGGAGAATCCCACCCTTGCCCATCACCATAGTTACCTGACAGAGCCCAGCATGGGCTCAGGGAGACTCTGACACTGCTGAGGAGCTCTGGATGTGCTGAGGCGCCTCGTGGATTTAATGTGCACTAATGAACCGGCCATGTTCAGAACAAAACACACAAAAAATGGTAAAACACACACCCCAAAAGCATTTCCCATTGTGGAGCACCCAGCACTTCAGTCCTCCTGTAATGTCTGGGCTCGCAGATTGCAGGTCTGTTATTCACAAGAGCAAATGGAATTCAGAAAAAAACACATTCCAGGAGGGAATGTGCCCTTTGCAAGTGTATTGTTTTAAAATGATCAATTACCAACACTCATTTCAAGTCTATGAATTTATTTAGTGCTGCCTTGAAAAGCTCTTGAANCAGCTCCTGTTCCAGCCCCAGATCGTGCTCCAATCTCTGCTCCAGTCCCTGCTCCAGCCTCAGCTCCTGCTTCTGCTCCTGGTCCTGCTCCTGATCCACTCCCTGCTCCACTCCCTGCTCCTGCTCCAGCCCCAGTCCCTGCTCCAGTGTCTTCTCCAGTCCCTGCTCCAGCCCCAGCCCAGTCCCTGCTCCAGCCCCAGGCTCTGCCCCAGCCCCAGGCTCTGCTCCAGCCCCAGCCCTTCTCTCCCTCTCTCTGGCAGCTCCACTGCCACCCCAACGTGCACTGGAGTTACCAGGGGACCTTCTGGCCTCTGGGGCAGCCTGGTACCTGCTCTGGCCAGCACCAGCCTTGTCCTGAATCCTTTCCAGCAGAGCCTGAGCAGTGGCTGCACTGCACCCAGCTTGGCTGTTGGTTTGTTTGGCTGCCTGCACAGAGCTGTCCCTGTCCCTGTCCCTGTCACTGTCCCTGTCCCCCTGGATGTCCCCTGGGTGGCAGGAAGGGCCAAGTCCCCGTGTCACCCCTGCACTTTGAGGGGTCACACATTGTGACGTGGGTGTGGACCCTCACAGAGGACAGCAGGCAGCAGCAGGTCAAATCAAACATGGAAAAGCTTCTTTATCATCTGACTCCATCACTTATATACACTTTTTACAGAGGGCCAGGATTGGCCCAAGGAGGTCACAACCTCCTGACCCCATTGGCCACTCTTAATCAAGTTCTCCTCAGAGAACAACTATGCAAAACACACAGGTAAATTCTAAGAACACACATTGTTTACATCAGGCAGCGTGAGAACGGTGCTGCAAAGGTTCCAACACTGGAAAGCAGGAAAATCAGGGGTGACAGTCCCGTGCAGCTCCTGTGACAGCCCTGCCCAAAGCCACAGTGGGCACCACAGTGGGGATGGTCACTGTCACTGTCATCAGGGGCTCATTCCAGCCCCCCAAAGGCTGCACCAGCAATGACCCACTCAGGGCTGCTGGAGAACATTGGTCTGAAATCCGTGTTCTTGCACAAAGCTGAACTGCACAGCCCAGGGGAGCAGCAGGGGAACGCCTCGCTCTCGGGGATGGGAATTAAATATTCACACCCAAGAGCAGCTCTGGCACATCCACTCTGACCCCGTTCCAGCCTGCATTCAGGGATGTTATTTTTGGGTTCCAAGTTTTGACCTTGGTGAGGGTGGGTCGTGCAGAAATACTCTGTAAAGGCAATTGCATATACATGAGGACAAATATAAAGTGCTGCAGCTGTTTGTCAGGCTGATCTGGCTTCTTATACAACTGTTACACTGATTTTTAATTTCATCTTAGCAAAAGATGTTTTTGTGTTAACCAGCACCCCAACACAGATAACAGTGTCCAGCCCAGCCCCCCCAGAACCCCAACCCCACAGGAGAATCCCACCCTTGCCCATCACCATAGTTACCTGACAGAGCCCAGCATGGGCTCAGGGAGACTCTGACACTGCTGAGGAGCTCTGGATGTGCTGAGGCGCCTCGTGGATTTAATGTGCACTAATGAACCAGCCATGTTCAGAACAAAACACACAAAAAATGGTAAAACACACACCCCAAAAGCATTTCCCATTGTGGAGCACCCAGCACTTCAGTCCTCCTGTAATGTCTGGGCTCGCAGATTGCAGGTCTGTTATTCACAAGAGCAAATGGAATTCAGAAAAAAACACATTCCAGGAGGGAATGTGCCCTTTGCAAGTGTATTGTTTTAAAATGATCAATTACCAACACTCATTTCAAGTCTATGAATTTATTTAGTGCTGCCTTGAAAAGCTCTTGAAGGTGGACCAAGGAAAGCAACTCTGGTGTTTGTACTCCTGGGGAGATTTTGCCAAAGTGCAAATACTGCCAGGATTAGTGGGGCCACAGGGGCAGGGCAGGGACTGTCCCAGGAGCAGGGCAGGGACTGTCACAGGATCAGGGCAAGGATTGTCACAGGAGCAGGGCAGGGACTGTCACAGGAGGAGGGCAGGGACTGCCACAGGAGCAGGGCAGGGATCCTTTCCTTTCCTTTCCTTTCCTTTCCTTTCCTTTCCTTTCCTTTCCTTTCCTTTCCTTTCCTTTCCTTTCCTT
>SWJQ01000944.1:39118-59624 GCA_007252995.1 Zosterops borbonicus
GGAGTGTCAATGCCCAGGACATTTCTGGTGCACAAGGCTCCACTTTCCCTGCCCCGTGCTTTGGCCACAGCTGCAGGGATGTGCTGGGCACTGCAGGGCAGGAGGTGGCAGGAAAATGTAATGGGCTAGAGGTGACCCAGGGACAAACAGCCAGGTGTGTGTGGATCATAGAATCCCAAAATCTCAGAATCCCAGACTGGGCTGGGAGGGACCATAAATCCCCTCCAGTGCCACCCCGGCCATGGCAGGGACACCTCCCACTGTCCCAGGGACACCTCCCACTGTCCCAGGCTGCTCCAACCCCAATGTCCAGCCTGGCCTTGGGCACCCCAGGGATCCAGGGGCAGTCACAGCAAATCTGGGAATTCCATCCCAGCCTCTCCCCACTCTGCCAGGGAAGAATTCCTGCCCCAAATTCCCATCCAGCCCTGCCCTGCTGCAGCTTAAGGCTCCTGAGTGTTTATTTAAAGGTTTGTTTCCTCCCTCAGAGCAGCCAACAGCTTGCTGAGGTTATTTGGGGCTCTGGCTCTGCCCCTGACCCTCGTGGGGAGCCCTTGGCCCTCTGTGCTCAGCAGAGCCCCCCCTGCCATCCTGGGATCCTTGTAGCACAAACACGTCTGTCTGAGCACCCAAATACATCCCCAGCCGCTTCTGGGGCCTGTGACTGCCAAATCTGCTTGCTGTTAATATTTTCACAGCAAGAGCTGACCTGTGGATCATCAGAAGGAGAAACAAAAGGGATGGAAATATGGCCTCACTTATTTACAAATGCGATTAATTATCTGCGAGCGAATTCTGTTGTGGCAGATCTGATTCCTGCCTCTCCTCAGACACGCTGAGCCTTTTTGTGTTCGCACTGGCAGACACATAAACCCTCCAGTCAGATGACATGTGTCACTAAAAGCTACCCCAGATCAGGGTTTGATGTGTGTCAACACGTTCCGCGTTGTGAAGTGTGGAAGGAGTTTCTCTGCAGTTGCCAAGGGAATGCAGGGGGTGTCACCGGCTTTTAAAGCCAAACCCAAACACTGCCGGGTTACCCATCTGATGGCACAAACACACCAGAATATTGATTTTTCTGCCTTCCCGGGCTGATAGTGATGCTTTAGCAGACGTTCTGTGCCTGGGGGAGTTTGTGGGGGAGCAGCCCCTGCTCTGCCCTTGGGAACTCCTCCTCCTCCTCACCCCTTCATCCTCACCCCCCTGGGTGATCCCCCTGGTCCCCAGTGGGGTTGTTAGCTGAGGAAAGAACACACAATTGTGAAATTGTGTGCGGTGCTTTATTTCAGAGCTCTGGGAGCCGGGGGTCCAGACCCAGATCTCGGCTTGTCCAACATGCTTTATGGTTACAGTTTTATACCTTTCTTGCCACATAAGGATTCGTGTTAATCATTAAACCCCATTGTTCCACTGATTCCATCCCCAGGAACAATGGTCTGTGTGATTCTTGCTCAAGATTGGAGAAAATAATCATATTTAATTACCAAACTGATACTACAATTGACAATTCTGGCATGGGTCCTGCTAATGATTATATTGGTACAGATCCTCCTGACCTAACTTTATTCTTTTAGGGCCTGTGCGTTCTACCAGGGCTCCCCCTTTCTCTCCCCCCACCACCTGTGCAAAGTTATGCTTTATATTTCATTTAATTAAAACAATAGCATGGAATAACATCCTGGTTACAAGTGGAGCTGATCCCTGTTCTTGGGCCCTTGCTATTTCAGAAATCAATTTAACCCCATGTTATCAGGGTCCCTGCCCTGCTGGGCACTCTGGGCTGGGCTGAGCTCCATCCCCTGGTCCTGCTCCATCCCCTCCAGGCTCCATCCCCTGGTCCTGCTGCCAGGACACCCCTGTGGGCTGAGGCCACCTCCAGCAGCAGGGCACAGCCGTGTCCCTCCCGCACAGGGACAAGGGACACTCGGAGGGGAGGGAATGAACTCTCAGCCTGCTGCCCTCTCCCTTCCCAAACCTGTGAAACGTGGGCTTTTGGCATTACCCTCCCGTTTATTATTGCACCGCATTTAGAGCAGATTAGACTGCAAAATATTCACAATCTGACACTAATTTTGGAAGGAGGAGGGATGTGTGCAAGGAGGGGGAGGCAAAGTCTCTCTCTGAGCAGCACTGACAGGACTGCCAGGGGGGCTGGGCAGGAATTGTTCCCTGGCAGGGTGGGGAGGCCCTGGGATGGAATTCCCAGAGATTGATGGGAATTTGGGCAGGAATTGTTCCCTGGCAGGGTGGGGAGGGGCTGGAATGGAATTCCCAGATTTGCTGTGGCTGCACCTGGATCCCTGGCAGTGCCCAAGGCCAGGCTGGACATTGGGGTTGGAGTAGCCTGGGACAGTGGGAGGTGTCCCTGCCATGGCAGGGACTGATGATAATTCAGGTGCCTCCCAACCCAGCCCAGTCTGGGATTCTGGGATTCTGTATCTGACATACAAAAAAGGGCACCTGGGCTGCACCAAACCATAAAAACCTTGGTCAGAGGCAGCAGGACCTGAGTGGATCACCTCTATTTCTCCTTTCCACTGCACCCACACCAACCCACTGTGTTCACCCTGGCCCTCAATGCGGGGGTTGAACACTCCCAAAATACACAAATAGATGGATATTCCCAGCTGTGAGTTATTCTAAGTGTTTCCAGGTGTTCCTCCAGGAGCCACCTGAGGCAGTTGCTCTTCCCTGTGGGGCCCTTTGCACCAGCCTCAGCCTCTCCTGAGCCTCTCCTGAGCAGCTGCAGGGCTGGAGCAGCTTCATGCTTTGAGCCTTGAGGAGGATCTCCCATTTGAACTTCCAGTATTAATATTAATGAATTGGGAAATGATAATTTTTCTTCAAGTTTTTTTTTTCTTTTTGCCTTATTTCTTCAAGTATATTTAATTTGCTGTATTTTCATGCGTTTGCTCGTTAAGCCTGAAAGTCTGTCAGAGTCATACCTCATCCTCTTAATTTTCACTGGGGAAAGGCAGAGCTGCAGACCCCGTGGGGCTGCAGGCACAGTCCAGCAAAGACAATTTTTCTTTGAGTGCAGAAGGAAACACTGACTCATGATCTACACACGGGGGATTTCTGGCCACCTGGTCCACATTAGAGCATTACATGTGCTATTTCTGCTTTTATTTCAACGTGCGTTTCCAAAAGAGAATCATGAAAGCCAAAAGAAGAAGGGGAAGAAGAAGAAGAGGAAGACATCAGGGCTGTGTTGTGACTGAGATTTTACACACATAAAAGCCCTTAAGCAGTGCTGTGTAAAACCCATTGGTCTCACTTCACAGGGGCCGTGACAAGATTTGCTCTGGCTTTTGATCCCCGTCAGGCCGTCCCCTCCCAGTGTGCTCTGAGCTCTGGGACTGAACTCACTTTCTGTCTCCAGGCCAAATTCAATCAGGTTCCCTCAGTTCAGACCCCTCTGTCATCAGCTGCCCCCCAGACTGCCCTTTTCAGAGGTTTTCTTCACAAAATCACAGAGGTTCTTTCTACCGTAACAACTCGTTTCTAAGGATTTTGTGGACCTAAAGGTTGAAAGAATTTTGAATTTACAGCAGGAGATCAAGGGCATTTGCATGGCACCACTGCTGGTGTTCCAGCCTGCTGTGAGGGCAGTTCAGTCACAGAGAGCATTTGTGCCCAGCGGGGAAGGGCTGCTCTGCTCATCAGCTGATTCCAGGAAAATCAGGCCTAAATCGTCACGGAAAATTCTCAATTTCCTGATTATGGGATTGTGAACTAATGCCTGATGTTACATTTGTACATGGGGCATTTGTTGGTTCGTTGGATGATGGTGGACATGAGATGCCCAGCCCAGTCTGTGTGCCCAGTCCAGTCTGTGTGCCCAGCCCAGTCTGTGTGTCCAGCCCAGCCCGTGGGCACTGTCCAGTCTGTCTGCACTGCCCAGTCCCTGTGCACTGCCTGCTCTGTGTGTCCAGCCCAGTCCCTGTCCCCAGCCCAGCCCAGTCCCTATTCCCAGCCCAGTCTGTGTGCCCAGCCCGTGTGCACTGCCCAGTCTGTGTGTCCAGCCCAGCCCGTGTGCACTGCCCAGTCCGTATGTCCAGCCCAGCCTGTGGGCACTGTCCAGTCTGTGTGTCCAGTCCAGTCCGTGGGCACTGTCTAGTCTGTCTGCACTGCCCAGTCCCTGTGCACTGCCTGCTCTGTGTGTCCAGCCCAGTCCCTATTCCCAGTCCAGTCTGTGTGCTCAGTCCAGTCTGTGTGTCCAGCCCAGCCCAGCCCATGAGCACTGTCCAGTCTGTCTGCACCGCCCACTCCATGTGCACTGCCTGCTCTGTGTGTCCAGCCCAGTCCCCGTCCCCAGCCAGCCCAGCCCAGTCCCTGTGCCCAGTCCGTGTGCACTGCCCAGTCTGTGTGCTCAGTCCAGTCTGTGTGTCCAGCCCAGCCCAGCCCAGCGCATGAGCACTGTCCAGTCTGTCTGCACCGCCCACTCCATGTGCACTGCCTGCTCTGTGTGTCCAGCCCAGTCCCCGTCCCCAGCCAGCCCAGCCCAGTCCCTGTGCCCAGTCCGTGTGCACTGCCCAGTCTGTGTGCTCAGTCCAGTCTGTGTGTCCAGCCCAGCCCGTGGGCACTGTCCAGTCTGTCTTGCACTGCCCAGTCCATGTGCACTGCCTGCTCTGTGTGTCCAGCCCAGTCTGTGTCCCCAGCCCAGTCCCAGTCCAGCCCAGTCCCTGTCCCCAGCCCAGCCCCTGTCCCCAGCCCAGCCGTTCTCCCGGCCCCGTGGAGGTCCCAGCGAGGAGCAGGGCAGTGATGGATGATCCCGACCCGAGGCACAGCCGTGTCACCCGTGATGAATGGCCTCTGTCTGCCAGTTAGGCCCCGGGGACAACGGAGGGCACTGCCAGCTCCAGATCAGGAGCGCTGTCAGACACCGCGGGCTGAGACAATTAGCGTTTGATTGGAGTGATTTACCCGAGAATAACCTTGGTGGTGGCGGTGTCACGGACACGTCCATGGATCTTTCAAGAAGGAATCTCCATCTGGTCAGTCAGTGGTCACTGGTCACAGCGCTGGGCAGCAGGACCAGGGCAGGAGTGATGCCCTTGTTCCTGCTCCTGGCTTTTCCCCTCTGCACAGGGTGCAGACACGGCAGTTTTGGCCATGGGTACCAGTGATGGAGAGCCCTTTCTCATTCCCTCACATCTCTCTGCTGGGCCCAATGCTTTTGCTGTCTTTTTTTTTTATTATTTTTAATTTTTTTTTTGGTTTTGTTTTTGTTGTTTTTGTTTTTAAATAAAATACCCTATTCAAATGGCAAAGGGAACCCACAGGAGAAACTTCTCTCTTCTTTTATTTCTTTTGTCCGTGCTCGCGCTCTTCATCTGTAATTATTTTCTTCAGCCTGGAATGAATTTCTCACTGGATTCCTGTGAAACAATCTCCTCACACACAAAGAAATGATAATGACTGAAGATCAAAAGAGCGAAAGGTCCGACCTGGGACACGCTGGTGCTGAGAGAAATCCCCGTGCCCTGTCACAGGAGCATCAGCAATTTACTGACTTTTGGTTTTCTCCACCAGCCTGGCAGGGCTGGAGATTCCTGCCAGAGCAAACAAATCCTCCCTGAAAAACACAGGCAGGGGAGAGGCTTTTAATAAAGGCACCAATGAACATTTTTGTGCTGCAGGGTGAAGGGGGATTGCTCCCCCTGGCCGGGCTGGTGTCCCCAAGGCAGGCAGGGGACACTGGTGACACTGCAGAGCCAGGGCGGGGACATGGGCTGAGACAGCCATGGGGACAATGATTGATGGAGGGCACTCAAAATCCTCCTGCTGCTCCTTGGACACCCCCTCCTGCTGTCCAGGCTGACCCAGGGAAAACCAGCCCCAAGCAGGAGTTTTGTGTGATTTTTTGGGAATGACCTTTGGGGCTTTGTCACCACCCCCAGCACCACCCTCAGACAAAGTGCATGTTGTTTGTTTAAAGTTTCAGTCATTTGAATTTTGAAAATATTATTCAAAAATTTTTCCCCGAGCCAGATTTCTTTTGACAATTATATCAAGAGCATTCGGCTGGTGCCAAGTTTTGGGTTTTTGTAGCTAATTCTCAATTGTGCTTCGCAGGCGCTGGTTTGCTGACAACCATCTGCTTCAACCCAACGTTCCTCCTTAAAGTCGGCCCAAAAGAAATTAAAATATCAAAGGGAAATATTTCAGAGGGAGCGGGGAGGAAGCAAAACCCGAGGATGCTGGAGCTGTAAGGCAGCTTTTGAATTTCACTTTATCTCAAGCCACTTGAGCAGCCGGTTTGCCTGGGGACAGCTCAGGCAGGAGCACCCGGGGCTGGGGCAGCTCTCAGCGGGCACAGACACTCAGGGAGTTGTGCAAACCCTGCCTGGGCTCTCCACAAACCTTCTCCAGGGCTTGGGGAGGCTCCTTTTATCTCCCAGGGCTTTTACAGCTGTCCCAGTGTCCCCTCCTGCCCCTGAGCCTGGTGCAGGCTGCTCATGGAGCACTGGGGACATCCACAGCCAGACCCCACCGGGCTGTCCCCCCTGTCCTGGGAGGGGACCCTGGAGTGGCTTTGGGGCTGTCCCAGCTCTGGTCACTCCCCACCTGTGATCAGCTCACCCCGTGACCGAATTAACCGTTTGTAATTAAAGCGGCGCTAAAAAGCAGATGGGAAATATTAATGAAATGTTACACTTGGCCTCCTGTAGCCTCCTGATGTGGAACCATGAGCTGAATGCATAAATCAGATGGAGGGAAAGGCATTTCCACACCCCCGTGCTGAGGGGCTGGAGAACTGGAGCTGGCAGAGGGATGAGCTGTGTCCATCTGGTGTGGGCACAAAGCTGCTCCTGCTGCTCCTGCCCCATCCAGGTGAGCTCCAGCCCCTGCTGGATCCTCCTGCCCCATCCCAGGTGAGCTCCAGCCCTGCTGGATCCTCCTGCCCCATCCCAGGTGAGCTCCAGCCCTGCTGGATCCTCCTGCCCCATCCCAGGTGAGCTCCAATCCCTGCTGGATCCTCCTGCCCCATCCCAGGTGAGCTCCAGCCCTGCTGGACCCCCACAGGATCCCTCACAGGAGCCCCACTGTTGGGAAAGATGGGACACACCCCACAATTCCCCCCAGCCCAGCCCAGGCCCTGCTCCACTCCACTGATGCTCAGTGCACAACCAGGGCGTGTGGGAACAACCAACAGCAAACACAAACCAACCTGCCCTTCAAATAAAATGCCCAGGGTACTTTTCCCTTTTGCACTTAGCATTGTAATTTAATATTATTTATAGCCCTAATACAGTTTTACTGCCATGGATTGGATTTTTTCCTTTTTTGGTGAGGACCAGCCATCAACACACAGCAATGATAAAACTGAGCAGAGAACACTTTATCAATAAAGCAACAAAGGCTCCACGGAAGAAGAATTAATGATGGTTGGGGATTCAGAGCCACAGAAATGAGGCTGGGAGAAAAGCTGCTCGGAGGAGAATGAAGGAGAGGGGCACACAAATGGAGTGTGCCCTCCTGACATATAAAGCTGGAGCCTTTGTCAGCAGCCCCACGACAAAGCTGAACCTCATTGGGAAAACAAAAGCAGGGCAGGATGAACAGCGCTGCCTCTAATCAGTGTGAAACTGCATTTTAATGGAATTACAGCAAACTTCAACTCAGACAGAAGAGTCCTAATCCTGTAATGCTTTAATTTTCTTTCTAATGTATTTCTAATATTCCCAAGCACCGAGTTACTTACACAGTTCAATCGATTTCATGAGGAATTTGCGGAACTTTGATAGTGTTTTGTTGTTTTTAAACAAACAAGGAGATTACCAGAGTTCCAAGCCATGACTGTGATGGCCAGTGCAGCCCTGCCCTGCCTGGGGGTCTGGCCGTGGCCAGGGGCAGGGGACACCCTTGTGCTGGTGTGATGTCACATCCCTGAGAGGGATCATCCCCCTGCTTGGTCCTGGTATTCCTGGCATTGTTGGGCACAGACAGGCTCTCCTGGGGCCAGCAGGGGTTCCTGGGGCCAGAAGGGGTTAGTGGGGCCAGCAGGGGTTACTGAGGCCACCAGGGGTTACTGATGGCCACCAGGCATTCCTGGGCACAGACAGGCACTCCTGGGGCCAGCAGGGGTTCCTGGGCACAGACAGGCATTCCTGGGCACAGACAGGCATTCCTGGGGCCACCAGGCATTCCTGGGGCCAGCAGGGGTTCCTGGGCACAGACAGGCACTCCTGGGCACAGACAGGCATTGCTGCGGGTCAGTACCACATCTCCATCCCCTGTGGATGGATGAGTTTCTGTTCCTCTTCAGTTCACTCACAAGTGGCCNTGAGGCATTCCTGGGCACAGACAGGCACTCCTGGGACCATGAGGCATTCCTGGGCACAGACAGGCACTCCTGGGACCATGAGGCATTCCTGGGCACAGACAGGCACTCCTGGGACCATGAGGCATTCCTGGGCACAGACAGGCACTCCTGGGACCATGAGGCATTCCTGGGCACAGACAGGCACTCCTGGGGCCATGAGGCATTCCTGGGCACAGACAGGCACTCCTGGGACCATGAGGCATTCCTGGGCACAGACAGGCACTCCTGGGACCATGAGGCATTCCTGGGCACAGACAGGCACTCCTGGGACCATGAGGCATTCCTGGGCACAGACAGGCACTCCTGGGGCCATGAGGCATTCCTGGGCACAGACAGGCACTCCTGGGACCATGAGGCATTCCTGGGCACAGACAGGCACTCCTGGGACCATGAGGCATTCCTGGGCACAGACAGGCACTCCTGGGACCATGAGGCATTCCTGGGCACAGACAGGCACTCCTGGGGCCATGAGGCATTCCTGGGCACAGACAGGCACTCCTGGGGCCAGCAGGGGTTCCTGGGCACAGACAGGCATTCCTGGGCACAGACAGGCATTCCTGGGGCCACCAGGCATTCCTGGGGCCAGCAGGGGTTCCTGGGCACAGACAGGCACTCCTGGGCACAGACAGGCATTGCTGCGGGTCAGTACCACATCTCCATCCCCTGTGGATGGATGAGTTTCTGTTCCTCTTCAGTTCACTCACAAGTGGCCCCTGAGCCTGCCAAGTCGCTCTGAAGCAAATGACTCCGTGCTCCAGCAGCTGTTCCCTCTTTCCCAGGTCTTGGATGGATGCTGTGCTGGGACTCTGTGCTGTGGGGGTCACAGACACACTGTAAACCAGCCCCCCTCCCCTGGCCCTGTCCCACAGAGCAGTTTGGGGCTGCCCTGTCACCCCATTCCCAGCACACAGAGCTCACTGTGTGTCCCTGTGCTGTGTCTGTGTGTCCCTGTGCTGTGTCTGTGTGTCCTTGTCCTGTGTCTGTGTGTCCCTGTGCTGTGTCTGTGTGTCCCTGTGCTCACTGTATCCCTGTGTTCACTGTGTCTGTGTGTCCCTGTCCTCCCTGTGTCCCTGTCCTCCCTGTGTCCCTGTGCTCACTGTGTGTCCCTGTCTTCCCTGTGTCTGTGTCCCTGTGCTCCCTGTGTGTCCCTGTGCTGTGTCTGTGTCCCTGTGCTCACTGTCTGTGTGTCCCTTTGCTGTGTCTGTGTGTCCCTGTGCTCGCTGTGTCTGTGTGTCCCTGTGCTGTGTCTGTGTCCTTGTGCTGTGTCTGTGTGTCCCTGTGCTCACTGTTTCCCTGTGTTCACTGTGTCTGTGTGTCCCTGTCCTCCCTGTGTCCCTGTCCTCCCTGTGTCCCTGTGCTCACTGTGTGTCCCTGTCTTCCCTGTGTCTGTGTCCCTGTGCTCCCTGTGTGTCCCTGTGCTGTGTCTGTGTCCCTGTGCTCACTGTCTGTGTGTCCCTTTGCTGTGTCTGTGTGTCCCTGTGCTCGCTGTGTCTGTGTGTCCCTGTGCTGTGTCTGTGTCCTTGTGCTGTGTCTGTGTGTCCCTGTGCTCACTGTTCCCCCTGCCAGCTGAACACCCCCACACGCTCCCCATCCCCAGGATCCTGGAATGGGAGTGGATGCTCCTGCTGCCCACTCTGCCCCAGTGATGCTCCTGTGGGCACAGGGGAAGAGCTGCAGCCCCACATTTCCCTCCCCAGGGCACGGGGGAAGAGCTCCACGTTTCCCTCCCCAGCTGAGGCTGAGCCATCCCCTAAATTCCCTCCCCACACGGTGTGGGTGAGCAATGCCCTCACACCGCAGCTGCAGGGGGCTCTGACCACTGCAATTGTGACAATTGACAATCAAGCCAATCGCTGAATGTGTTGAGATTTTATTTTTTTTTCCAGTGCATCTGTGCACGGGATAAATCCCAGGGAATGCATCCTTCCTTCCAATGGCCTCTGCAGAGTAAGATGCTAAATTTAGGGACTAAATTATTCATGATGTGATTTTTCTCTTGATCTTAATCTTTGACTCTCCTGTGCCAGACAGCAGAACTCTCGCTGGAAAACATTTTTTCAAGGCTGCTTCTCCTGCACACAAAAATGTACCTGCAGAGACGCCTGGAGTGGGAGATTCCTGCCTGGCTGAGGGAGCTGGGAAGGGGCTCAGCCTGGGGAAAGGGAGGTTCAGGGGGGCTCAGGGGGACCCTGTGGCTCTGCACAACTCCCTGACAGGAGGAGACACCGGGGGGTCAGGGAACAGGGACAGGAGGAGAGGGAACAGGGTCAGGAGGAGAGGGAACAGGGTTGGGAGGAGCGGGAACAGGGTCGGGAGGAGAGGGGACAGGGACAGGAGGAGAGGGGACAGAGAGAGGAGGAGAGGGAACAGCCCCAGCTGTGCCAGGGGAGGTTCACCCTGCACAGGGCTCCAGGTGCAGCTGAGATCTCTGCTGGCTGCTGCTCAGTGTCCATCANAGCAGAGGGAACAGCCCCAGCTGTGCCAGGGGAGGTTCACCCTGCACAGGGCTCCAGGTGCAGCTGAGATCTCTGCTGGCTGCTGCTCAGTGTCCATCACCTGGTGTCCCCTCAGGCACCACCCCTGGGGCGCTGGGGCTGTGTTTGGGTACTGGAGGTGGGTTTATGGACAACATTCCCCCATTCCCAGCATGGAGAGCCTCAGGCTGGTGCCCAGCAGTGAGGGGAATGTTCTGGAAGGCACTGGAGCGTGTGTGTTGGGAATGAGCCTGTGCTGGGAGAGCCCAGCACTGCCCAGGCACCGTCATGGGCTCTGCCTCCCTGACAGTGCACGGGAATCTCTGAATCTCGGCTACCTGCAGAGGGGAAAGGTTCATTTTATCAACACTGGGAGCGTGAGTGTGGAATTGATGGTTCCCCTGAGCCCACAGCTCTGCTCTGGAGCAGCTCTGCCTGTCCTGCTGCAGCCCAGGGCTGTGTGTCCTCTGACACCCTGTGCCTGTGGCACAGCCACCTCTGTCAAGCCCTGTTTGTTTGTTTGTTTGTTTGCTCCTTTTCCTGCTGGAAGCTTTGAAAGGGCTGGGAGAAGTGTCTGTGCCCTCCTGCCTCAGCAGCAGTTAATGATCCGGGATGTGGCACAGCCTCTCGGGGAATATGGAAATCGTGTCGTGTTGGGTAAACTGAGGGTTGACTTGTGTGAGTCAACAGATTTAATTACCTGGGTAATAAACTGTTCTGCAGTGATTTCTGACTCATCCCTCTCTTGCTTTAGAGGATGTGTGAGGACTGCAGGGATGGCAGGGCACTGGGCACAAGGGGCTTTTCCAGGAGTGACAAAGCCACGACAGACAATGCACATTTGTACCACATTGCTCTAATATCCTGAGCCTTTCTTCCTCCTCCTGTTTTTGGTTTGGGTTATTTCCTCTCCGTATTCTACCTGATGGAGAAAAGGCATTTTTCATACAAGGCATCTGTGCCACCTCCCTGCCTGGCTTAGGTGCAGACACCAGAGAGGGAGGCTCACTCCTGGCTTCCTGAGGAGCACAAAAACTCCTCCAAAAGTCCCATTTAAAATCCAAGCTGTCACCTCGTTCTCACAGGTGTTTTTATTATTCACTGCCTTCCTCTCTGGCTGTCTCTCTGCTCTGCACAGGTGTGCACACCCTGTGCAGGCACTGATGTAGTTCCAGTTTCAAGCTGCACTCTGCTGGGTTTTCTCAGTGTGCTCTCCCTGCAGGATGTGAGATGGTTGGTGGTACAGCAGGAGGAGAAAAGCTCCATCAACATGCAAAGAGAATTTGAACAGGAAAGTGGATTCTGGGGCGCATCCAGCAGCCCCTGACAAAGAGCCAGCACTGTTCAAGGTTTGACCTGGAATCCCAAATTTCCATCTCAAGGTTCTCTGAGCTGGTAGGGCTGTAACAGCACAAGGATCACACTCATCACCTCGTGTTGTGTCGTGTCCCCCACGCTCACTGACACCCCAGGTAAGGCAAGGCCTCGGAGTTACTGAGGGTTGTTGGTGTGAGCACAGGGATGTGTAACAGACATATTGTTATATGGGACACACACCTGTGTATAACACATACCTGTGTATAACACACACATATTGTTATATGGGACACACACCTGTGTATAACACATACCTGTGTATAACACACACATATTGTTATATGGAACACACACCTGTGTATAACACACAGCTGTGTATAACACACATCTATGTGTAACATACATATATTGTTATAGGGAACACAAACCTGTGTATAACACACAGCTGTGTATAACACACACCTATGTGTATAGCACACACATATTGTTATATGAAACACACACCTGTGTGTAACACACCTGTATATAACACACAGCTGTGTATAACACACATATATTGTTATATGGAACACACACCTGTGTATAACACACTTGTGTACAACTATGTTGTACAACTGCATTACACCTATGTGTAACACACACACCTATGTATAGCACACCTGTGTGTAACACACACCTGTGTATAGCACACACATATATTGTTATATGTAACACACATATGTTATACATATATGTATAACACACACCTGTGTATAACATACATATATTGTTATACGTAGCACACATATTTTATACATAAGTGTATAACACACACCTGTGTAAAATACACACCTGTGTGGAACACACACCTGTGTATAACACACACCTGTGTATAACATACACCTGTGTATAACATACTTGTGTATAACACACACATATTGTTATATGGAACACACACCTGTGTATAACATACCTGTGTATAACACATACCTTTTTATAACAGATACCTGTATATAGCACACATATATTGTTATATGTAACACACACCTGTGTGTATAACACACATGTATTGTTATATGTAACACACATATATGTTATACATGTGTGTATAACACACACCTGTGTAAAACACACATCTGTGTAAAACACACACCTGTGTATAACACACACATATATTATTATATGGAACACACACCTGTGTGTAACACACACTTGTGTATAACACACATATATTGTTATATGGAACACACACCTGCGTTTATAACACACACCTGTGTGTAACACATACACCTATGTGTAAAACATGCATATATTGTTATATGAAAGACACACCTGTGTGTAATACACCCATGTAAAACACACGCATATTGTTATATGGAACACACATTTGTGTGTAACACACCTGTACACACCTGTGTATAATACACACCTGTGTGTAACACACACCTATGTGTATAACACACATATTATATGGAACACACACCTGTGTATAATACACACCTGTGTATAACACACATATATTGTTATATGGAACACATATATATGTTATTAATGTGTGTGTATAACACACACCTGTGTATCAGACACACACATATTGTTATATGTAACACACACCTGTGTGCAACCCACACCTGCAGCACGGGGGCTGTACCTCCTCCCAGCGATCCATCCTGGCTGTGTTTGCAGCAGTGACACTTTTTAATACTCCTGCTTCTTATTCATCTTTGCTCAATTTAAAGTAGTGACAGCTTTTAATATTGCAACTTCTTCTCCTGCAACAGGCAGTTATGGGTGTGCGCCTGACTGAGATGAAACTCTCTGGGAGTGATGAGAAAGGCTCAGCTCCTTCCACCAGCAGAGAGATCTCCATGCAAGGAGCTTCCCCAGGCAGGTAATGAAGAAATATGGGGCTGTTTGTGCATGCAGCTGCACCAGCACAGATGACTCACCCCTTGATCAAGAGTCATTTGGAGTGAGGAGCCGCCTTTAAATGAGGCAGGGTATCAATGTAAATTAAAACAGGAAAAGCAGTGGGACGTGTTGGTCCCAGACCTGCTATTGACTCCACCAGGAACAAGATGAGTCTCATTATGTTCCCAATTAACCAGGAGCTGGTGCAGGGCACAAGGAGGTGGCAGCAGCCCCGGGGCACTGGCACTGCTCACCACATCCACTGGGGCTCTCCGTGGCCTCTGGGGAAAGGCTGGGCCAAACTCACCTTCATCTGTCACCTGGGAGCAAGAATAGCCTTCGTCCAAGTTTTAAATGTGCAGAAAAGTAATTTCAGAATAGTTCAGTCTAAGGGGATGTGTGGGGAGGCTGAGGGACAGTGACACCTGGAACAGGAGAGGTGAGGAGGAGGAGGAGGAGGAAGGGTCGTGGCTGCACAGACCAACCACCTGCTCCAGCTGCTTTTTGAATCCTGAGTGCTGATGCCTCCTCTGACAGAATCCTGAGTGCAGACACCTCCTCTGACAGAATCCTGAGTGCAAACACCTCCTCTGACAGAATCCTGAATGCTGACACCTCCTCCTGTCAGACCTGGACATACTCTTCTGCCTGTCTGCCTCAACTGAGACTTCTGTGATCAAATTTACCCAAGAAACAGCAATTACAGAATTGTGCTCATTTCCAGCACAACACACCCGGAGCTGGGAGGGCTGAGCTGACCTGTCTGTCCCCTGTGGATTTGCCGTTTTGGTTTGGAATCAGCAGCACAGAAATGCAGCTGTGGGTGTAATTTTAAGACAAGAATCCACTGAGGGCTGTTCCCATCCAGCAGCAGAACCAGGAGCGTGTTCCTGCCTGTGGAATGATCCCAAAAAAGGGTTTTTGGAGCCACAGGTTAATGCCAGCACCAGGGAGGGACTCGTCTCTTCCCATCATCCTCATTTTCCCACTCAGTTTTATAACCCTGCCTGATGGGCTCTGAGGGTTCAGGAAGTGACAGAGTTACATAACAACGATGGAAGCGGCTCGTGGATAAATAGGTTTGAGGCTCCTGAGGGGAAAAGAGGGAACATGCTCTGCTGCTGGCCTGAGCTCCAACTTCCCGAAGCTGCTCTGAATTCTCCTCCTTTCCTCAATCAGCTCTGGACGGAACAGGAATTCTCCAGAGCAAGCCCCAGTGTCTGGGAATTATCCTTATTCGCACAAGCCCCAGCAATAAATATCTTGTCAATTAATCTGAGATGTCTGAGGGCGCACGGAGGAGTGAGTGATGGCTGAGTATCAAACACAGCCCTGCTATCAGCCTCTGTCTCCCGCCGTGATAAACGGAGGGGCGCGGATTGCTCAGATACCATCGCAATTTTATTTATTGTTTGGTGCTGTCCTGTCCTGGAAATGGAGTTTTAAACAAATTGCAGTTTGTTCGTGGCATGGGGGACGTGGAGCAGGCCCAGGGCTCCTCTCAGAGCCCCACAGAGGTGCTCTCAAATACCCACTTTGAGGCAGAAATGCTAAAAATATTCAGGAATGTCAAACGAAAGGAACTGGAAGGTTAAATAAAGAAGTTTTAATGAATTCTGTTGTGCTAACGGAAGTCTCACCAGGTAAATGCATTCGGCTCAGGCACTTGAGAGCCTCAAGGACAAGTTCAGGTTGGATTTATGGGGTTTTTGTTTTGAATTTAATCTCGCTAATTATTTTAATAATTAAAAACGTTCTGCTAAAGCAGGTTGTAATTAGCTAATTATTTGCTCTGTTAATGTTTCCTGCTTACTTATGCATTTTTATTATTCTCCTAAACTTGGAGAGAAGCTCCTGAGGAGTGTTGGTGTCTCCATCTCGAGGGGTCTGGAGGGGGGAGGTTGGGACTTCCATTCCTCCTCTTTTGGGGCCCAGGTCCTGTCCTGCCCCAGGAGACACAGCCTGGCCCAGCCCTGGTCCCACAGCTCTGCCCGGGCTCTGCTCTGCCCTGGGGCAGCTCAGCTGGGGGATTATGGGCTCCTCACCAAAACAGACCCTGAGCACAGCCCTGGTCCCACAGCTCTGCCCTGGCTCTGCTCTGCCCTGGGGCAGCTCAGCTGGGGGTTTATGGGCTCCTCACCTGCTGGGACCAAAACAGACCCTGAGCACAGCCCTGGCTGCCCCTGATCCCTGTGTTGGGAAAATTAATCCACAAACACCAGAGGTTTGTGTCCCAAAAGGAGACAGAGGAGTCCTTTGGCTTTATTCCAATAAAGGAAGAGGCCGTGGGGCATTTCCCCTGGGGTCCCTCCTATTTATCCCAATTTCCAGCCCCATTTCCCTCTATCTTTCCCCACTGCCTGAGGCACTTGAGAGTTCCAGACTGCCTGGAGTGCCCAATACCCAAAATTCCCCTTTAATGTATAACCCCCCCTTTTAATTTTTAATTCTTATGGAATTTATGGGTTTTCCCCATTGTTTCTTTCATCTTTCAATATCCAATTTCATTTCTCAGCAGACCCACAGTTTGTTCATAAAGGCAAATATCTTCTTTTCCATTCATCCATCAGTGGGATCCCTTCCATAGTTTCTTTTCTCTCTCAGTGCTGGTTTTATCCACCAGCAGAGCCAGAGTTTGTTTGTGAAGACAAATCCCTCATTCCTCTCACCTGGCAGTGCCCAAGGCCAGGCTGGGCATTGGGGTGGGAGCAGCCTGGGACAAGGGGAGGTGCCTCTGCCAGGGGAGGATGGAATGAAATGATTTTTAAGGTCCTTTCCAAACCAACCCAGGTCATTTTATGACTCTGTGATTTTCTTCCACGGGACTCCCTCCCTAACCAGGGCGGGAGACATTTCCTTGTGGAGTGTTCTCTTCCCTTCCAGCTCTGTGAAAACTCCCCCTGGCATTATCTGTCCCACACAGCTCCTACTGCTCTTCTCCTCCCTCTGTGCCACAGACTGGACTAGACTTGATGAAGAAGATAACAGAGAAAAAAAAGTCTCTGCAGCTTTCCTCCTTATCTCCATCCCTGCTGCTGCTGCTGCAGCCCCTCTGTCTGTTTGTCCTGGTGTAAGGGCTGCTCAAAGCCCAAAATCACAGCTCTGCCCATGCCACACACTCAAGGAGAGCTGTGGGTTTCCCTCGAGGTGCTGCACAGCTCCCACAGCCCCTCTCCTGGTCAGGAACCAGAGAAGGAAGACTGGGAAAAAAAAAAAAATAAAAAAAGTATGTGAATGAATTTCTGGAGAAAACAGCACGAAATAACGAGGAGAAAATGTCTCCATACACAGGGAGCTTTAGGACATTTATTGCTAATATATAACCGAGACAGTCAAACACAGATAAATGACAGCTTTGATGAGCCTTTATTGCACAATTCTTTGCGCCTCATTAAATATGAGGAATAAAAGGAGAGCAGAGGACTCCAAAGGCAAATCTGCAGCCGCCGCTAATGAGTGACGAGGAGTCTGAAGGCAAAGGACAGGTTTGGACACATCTGAGTCACCGCTGTCAAAACAAGGGTTTGTGCCTCGTGGGAAGGGAGCAGGGACGGGAGGGAGGGAAGAGCAGCCAGGGGGGGAGTTCCTGTCTCTGCTCTGGGGAAGGGGGCCCAGCTGGCACCTCAGTTCCCTGTGAGGCCAAAACAGACACGGGCACCCCCCAGAACTGCAGGAACAAAGTGTTCTGTTGTTCTGGGTCCCCTGAGCCACGAATGCCATGGGCTGTCAGTGCTTGGCCCTGCTGGGGTCACTGCTGGGGGTGGGGACACTGGGGACAGGGACACTGGGGACAGGGACACTGGAGACAGGGCTGGGGCAGAGCAGGGCAGGGCAGGGAGAGCTGGGACAGAGCAGGAGAGGGCAGGGAGGGCCTGGCTGCCTTCCACTGCTGCCCTGGCCCTGGGGAGCCCCTCTCGTGTCACCTGTGTCACCTGTGTCACCTGTGTGACACCTGTGTCACCCGTGTCACCCGTGTCACACTGATGGAGCAGCTCCTGCCCTGGGCCACCTCTGAGCCCACAGCAGGGACACCCGGGATGGCAGAGCCACCTGTGACATGGGAGGGACCCCAGGGATGGCAGAGCCACCTGTGACATGGGAGGGACCCCAGGGATGGCAGAGCCACCCATGACACGGGGCTGTGGCTGTGACAGTGGCACAGGCAGGGCCGTGGCAGTCCCTGCTGTCCTGATCCCCACGGGAGGAGCAGCACAGAACTGGGATGTGTTCCAGCTGCTCTGGGACAGCAGGGAAATGCTCCATCCTCCTGGGGCACCTGGTAGAGGGGCTGGCTCGCAGCACCCCCCAGCATGTGGGGCCAGGAGGGCCTCTTGGATTTCAGGGGGTGACAGGATGGTTTGGGCGTGGAGGGACCTTGGGGCCCACCTTTTCCACCCCCTGCCATGGGCAGAGACACTCCCACTATCCCAGGTCACTCTGAGCTTGGATCCACCTGGCCCTGGACACTTCCAGGGATGGGGATCCCTTTGAACCCCTTCCCAAGGGAGCAGGCCCTGTCATCACCACTGCAGAACGTTCTGCCTGTCCCAGTCTCCAGCTACTCCTCAAGGGTTTTATTTTTGATGCAGAATTTTTTTATTCCTGCTTGTGGAGTTCATCTGTTTATTTGCTTGAGGAGATTAGAAAAGTCCCAGGGGAGTGTGTGTTCCCACTCATACCCATTTCCTACCCTGAATCACATTACCAGCACTCTCTGTAGCCTTCCTGGAGTTTAAAATTAAACCAGAGCATGAATATTGATACCAGCACCCCTCTCCTCACCGCACAGGCAGCTCCTCACCTGTGGGGATGAGGAGGAGGAGGAGGAGGAGGAGGAGGAAGACAGCACAGCTGAGGTGATGGTGGCTGCTCCTCACCTGCTGTGTCCCCCTGTGGGGGCTGTGACAGGCCTGAGAGGGGCTGGCAGGTGGCTCTGCCCCCTCAGGTCTGCGCTGGCCAGGGTGGCTGGGCCAGGCCCTTGTGCCGTGCCCATTATCCCATCTCATGGATCCCATCCCATTATCCCATCATCCCACCCCACCCCACCCCATCCCATTATTCCATCCCATCTCATGGATCCCATCCCGTTATCCCATTATCTTATCCCATCCCATCCCATCCCACCCCACCCCATTATTCCATTATCCCATTCCACCTCACCCAATCCCATCCCCTTAACCCCTGAGATCCCGTGGGCTGAAATGTGGCCAACACCTCCCTTTGGACACTGTCCTGGATCCTCCCAGTGTCCTGCTGGGTCCTCCCAGTGTCCACTGGAGTTCCCAGTGTCCTGCTGGAGCTCCCAGTGTCCTGCTGGAGTTCCCAATGTCCACTGGAGTTCCCAATGTCCACTGGAGCTCCCAGTGTTGTGTCCACTGGACCATCTTAGTGTCCATCTGGATCCGCCGAGATCTGTGTCTGGACCCCCGGCCCCCAGAGCTCTGAAATAAAGCACCGCACACAATTTTGTGATTGTGTGTTCTCTCCTCTGCTAACAGTGCGGGGCTGGGGACAGAGCCACTGCAGCCTCAAGGTCTGGGAAACAGGGAAACCCATCAGGTAATTTGGGTATCCCCGCTAATTATCCCCCTGGATAAGACTCGCGTCAGCCCTTCCAGCGCCCAGCACGGAGCTGCGGGAGGGGGGATGCTCAGTGAGGCTGGAAAAGCCTGAGCGCTCATTAGAGAGAAAATAACACCGACAATATGTTTCCCCTCCGAGGGATGCCAGTCGGGGAGCGCTGCTGGGGACGGAGCGCTCGTCACACACACACACCCCACACCCCACAAACCATCACACCCCCAAAGTGCTGCTGGGTGTGCACTGGGGGTTCACTCCGGGCTGTGGGTGCAGCTCTCCCACCCCTCCCAGCAAAGGGCGGCTGTACAAACCCACCCCGAAATCCCCCCGAAATTCCGACACCAGCACCCGCACTGTAAATTCCAATCCTGAATCTTGTCGGTGAGCGACAAATGCCGAATTATCTTAGCTGGAATCCATTTCAACTGCTAAAGGGTGTTTTAGTAAGGGCGGATTTTCCCAGGCGCGTTTCCTGGAGCAGCGGGACCGGCGCTGCCAGTGCAGGGCGAGAGTCCCCGCTCCGGGCGAGGAGGGGTTAATTGGGTGTGCTGTGAGGGGATGCGGAGAGGAGGCGGCTGTGGGGGGGATGCTCTGCCTGGAGCACACCTGTGCTGGGACATGGACAGGGGCACACCTGTGCTGGGACAGGACATGGACACACGGACACACCGATACACCTGTGCTGGGACAGGACACACGGGCACATAGGGCATGGACACACCTGTGCTGGGACAGGACACATGGGCACATAGGGCATGGACACACCTGTGCTGGGACAGGACACATGGGCACATAGGGCATGGACACACCTGTGCTGGGACAGGACACATGGGCACATAGGGCATGGACACACCTGTGCTGGGACAGGACACATGGGCACATAGGGCATGGACACACCTGTGCTGGGACAGGACAC
>SWJQ01000945.1:6188-23933 GCA_007252995.1 Zosterops borbonicus
GCATTGATTTGATTTTATTTTACCTTTTTACCTTTCTTCTTATTAAATTGTATTTCTGACTTGGAGCCTCTCACTCGTTTTTCTTTCAAACCACGACATGTACCCACACATGTCCTGAGGGTCTGGAGTGGCAGCTCCGTGCTGGCTGCACATCCCAACTCTTACTCATTCCTTACTCCTTGGCTACTCCAGGGTGAGAGGAATGTGCTGTGAACCTGCAGAACGCCCAGAAAATCACCCTTGTAAGGTTCAGGCACAGCAAAAAACTGATTTCAGAGGGGTTGGGATGAATGGCAAAAGAAAAAAAATCTTATTTTTAGCTCTGCTATTTCTGGCTGCAGATCATGGAGAAGTGTAAATGAACCTCTTTGATTTGGGTGTCAGGGGGTTTGTAGGACCAGCTCAGTACCAGCCCTAAAACCAGCTCAAATATCTGCACCAAGCACTTGTTCCACGGGCCATTAACTCCATTAGGCCGTGTTTTAACCTTGGCTTCAGCCACCCGAGAAATACTTTTTTCTTTTTTGAGAGCTGCAGATTCCAAGGGGGAATCACATCCACGAGTTTTTAGCTGACTGGCAAAGACTGGGATTTCTTCTTGGACACCCCAGAGTTTTGAAATCTCACACAACAACTGAACAAACACAAGGAATTCTGTATATACCCATTAATTTTCCAGGATTTTGGTGTTCCACAGCACGTGCCATGCTCAGCCTTTCCTCAGGGTGCTCCAGCTGCATTTTAAGCACTTGGTCCTTGTTTTTTTTCACCAAGATGCCACACTTGGAAGCTGCAGATCCTCTGCTGTGTTGTCCTAGCGCTGATCTATGATTTAACTTCCAAAGTTCTGCACTGCCAAAGGACTTTGATAGAAGGTCAAGCTGGTTGATTATGAAAAAAAGTAATTGAAATTTGTTTTATTGGGGCAGGGGAAGGGAAGGGAAGATGATTTGTATGTATCTGATAATAGAAAACATTATGGTCATTTATTTCAGTTTCTGTAATTGAATTTCAAACCTTTCAAGTCGAGGCGTGTGCACTGTGGATACATCCAGCCCAGAAACTTTCTGTCATTCCCTCATCCACTCTTGATCAATTTCAGTGATTGTATGGATTTGTCTTTGCAGGAGTTGATTCCCAGCCTGTAGCTAAAGAGCAGCAGCTGAAGGAGCTGCATTATTGGCAAACAGCAAACGTGGGTCAGGCTGCTAATTGCTGCTGGCAGAGCCTGCAGGGCTGCCTGACACAGGGGGAAGTCATTCCTGCTCCTGGAATGGGCTGGGCAGGGAAAACAGGGGCTCCTGGAATTTGTAATGAGTCCTTTCCCCTGGAATTTGTAATGCATCCTTTCCCCATAATGCGTAATTTCATGTGTTTAATCACTGTGAGTTCACTGAAACTCAGCACACTTTGGTCTGCAGGGCTCTTTGAAACCTATAAATTGGGCAGTTTGGGACACTGATGACGGAATTCCTTCCTTTTCTGAAGATCCAGAATCCTGGAATTTGTAATGCATCCTTTCCCTGGTAATTTGTTTGTATTAATCACTGTGTGATCATTGAAACTCAGCACACTTGGATCTGCAGGGTTAACTTTGGAACATAGAAATTGGGCAGTTTGGGGTTTGGGACACTGGTGAGGGAATTGCTTGTTTTTCTGAGGATCCAGATTCCTGGAATTTGTAATGGATCCTTTCCTGACGCTGTTTTACACCACAAGGACACAGACTCTGAGATTCAGAAGGCTGAAAATGACTCCTTTATTCTTGGGATGTGTCTCCCTTTTCTACTATTTCACACAGACCAATTGGATTGGTGACACAAAGACAAACCTCTTCACTCCCATTGGGCAGAGCAGAGGGACAGCAAGGAGAAGTCCCTCCTGGGGAAAGGAATGAAGAACAAAGTTCCAGTTCCAAAAACATTTCTCCTGTTTACAGAAAATTCCCTGGGAAAAGAATTTCAGAAAACCAAAACACCTCAGGCACAGAACCAGGGCTACACTTTCCACTGTAATTTGTGTTTTAATCACTGTGAGTTCACTGCAACTCAGCACACTTTGATCTGCAGGGCTCTTTGAAACATGGCAATTGGTCACTTTGGGGTTTTGGACACTGGCGAGGGAATTCCTTGCTTTCCTGAAGATCCAGAATCCTGGAATTTGTAACACATCCTTTCCTCGGTAATTTGTGTGTATTAATAATTCGTGTGTATTAATCGCTGCATGATCACTGAAATTCAGCACACTTCAATCTTCAGGGCTGAGAGGACGGTGGGACACTGATGAGGGAACTCCTTGCTTTTCTCAAGATCCAGATTCCTGAAATTTGTAATGCATCCTTTCCCCTGTGATTTGTGTGAACTGTGTGTTCACTGAAACTCAGCACACGTCCATCTGCAGGGCTAATTTTGAAACATGGCAATTGGTCAGTTTGGGGCTTGGGACATTGAATGAAGGAATTCCTTGCTTTCCTGAAGATCCAGATGATCCCAGAGCTGCCGGAGCTCACCTGCCTGCAGGGAAAATCCAGGGCACCTCTCCCAGCTGTCCTTTGCTTTGGCAGAGCTCNCAGTAATTTGTGTTATTAATAATTTGTGTGTTTTAATCACTGAGCTCACTGAAACTCAGCACACTTTGATCTGCAGGGCTAACTTTGAATCATGGCAATTGGTCAGTTTGGGGCTTGGGACATTGAATGAAGGAATTCCTTGCTTTCCTGAAGATCCAGATGATCCCAGAGCTGCCGGAGCTCACCTGCCTGCAGGGAAAATCCAGGGCACCTCTCCCAGCTGTCCTTTGCTTTGGCAGAGCTCTTGTTGCCCTGCTCATCTCCGAGCAGCTCGAAATGTTGAACTTGGCAACGTCTGACTGGTTTTCCCTCCCCTTAAAACAAACCAATTATCCAGGCCTGACAAGAATAGAAACAGAAGGTGGTAATTTCTTGCACTCTTTAATTGCCTCCCAAAGAGGATAAAGCAGTTACTTTAAAAGACTCAGTCTTCATCTGCACTGTTGAAATAAAGCCTTCTGAGGATAACTTAAAAGGACAGATGAAGAGCCTGGGTTTGTTAAGGGGAGCCAGGCCTAAATGAGCTGCTGCCTTCAACAAAACCTTGCCTATCATTAGGAATTCTCTCTGTCCTAGGAAACGGTGCAAACAGCACGGGAATTAATGCAGGGCCTCCAAAAAAAGGAGCAAGGTTTGTGGAGCTGGAGGTTCAGAAGGCATTAGGAGCTCCAGCAGTAAGAAATGGTTCAGTGGGTGGGAGGTGTGGGGTATCCCACAGGAGCCCTGCAGTTTTCTCTGGGAAAAATCTCAGGGTGAGAATTCTGTGTGTCCAGGAACTCAATCTTCATTGATCTGTCCATGCGGAATTGGACCATTGTCCAGGATCTGTTTTACAGTATTTAGAAGTGTGTGATAAGTATGTCAGGGCTTAGCTTATTGCAATGATTTTTGTGGGGTTTTTTTGTTGTTGTTGTGTGGAGGTTTTTTGTTGGTTTGTGGTTTTTTGTTTGTTTGGTTTGGTTTTGGTTTTGGTTTGGTTTTTGGGGGGGAGGGTTTGAGATATTTTGGCACTTTTTTTAAAACTTGTTTTTTGTTTGGGTTTTTTTTTGGTGTTGGGTTTTTTGTTTGTTTGTTTGTTTTTGTTTTTGTTTTTGTTTTTGTTTTTGTTTTTTTCCAGCTGGGTTTTGAATGCATTTATGTGGGAAGTTTTAGGTTATAGGGTTAGAAAATATCTATTATCTCCATGCTCAGGAATATCCCTGTGCCTCTCTCCAGTGCCTTGTGCTTGGGCAGGTCCATCCTGCCCTGCACTGACATCACAGGGGTCAGGGCATCTCCAGTTTGGGGTTTTTGGAGATAAAACCTCCCTGATCTCCCCTGTGCTGACATCACAGGGAGTCAGAGCATCTCCAGTTTGGGGTTTTTGAATATAAACCCCCCCAGTCTGTCCTGTGGGAATCAAGCGAGTGGCTGTGGCCAAAATCTGTTTCATGAATTCTCAGGGCATTTCTTTTCCCATGAGAAACTGCAAAGGGACAGCAGAGATAAGAAAGTGATCCCTGAGATAACAGAGATCCTGGTGATCAGAGCGCAGTGCCAGGCTGCAACTGCTGCATTTTTATGGTTATGAAAAGAACCTGGATGTGAATTTCCCACCTGTCCACCCTGCCCTGAATCCCCTGAAGCTGCTGGTGTTGTTCCCCACGGGAGCTCAGTGCCTGAAAAGAGGATAAAAGTGAGCTGTGCTTGTTATCTGCCAGAGCTGCTGGCAGCTCGGGGACGGGCAGGGAAATTTCTGCACTTAATAAAGTCCCTACTTGGACATTTCAGTGCAAGTAAAAACACACAACAAAACACACAACAGCAAAATGTTCTTTTTTTGTGCCACTGTCACTCATGCCCCACCTCATTCCTGGCTGAAGGGATGGAGATCCTGGTTTTGTGTGAATAAATCTGATCCTCTGCCTTCTCTCTGGTTAAATTTGTTAATCCTGGTTTCTCTGTGTGTATCCCTGGTTTTGGCCTGAGGTGTTTTGGTTCTCTGAAATTCTTTTCCCAGGGAATTTTCTGGAAACAGGAGAAATGTTTTTGGAACTGGAACTTTGCTCTTCATTCCTTTCCCCAGGAGGGACTTCTCCTTGCTGTCCCTCTGCTCTGCCCAATGGGAGTGAAGAGGTTTGTCTTTGTGTCACCAATCCAATTGGTCTGTGTAAAATAATATAAAAAAGAAACATATCCCAAGAATAAAGGAGTCATTTTCAGCCTTCTGAATCTCAGAGTCTGTGTTGTTGTGGTGTAAAACAGGGTCACCTGTGTGTTTCCTCCTTTCTTTGTCCCATTTCCCTTCTCTCCTTTGTATTCCTCTGTGTGTCTGTGAAAAATGGGGAGCTCTGGTGCTTCCCTGCCCTGTTTGTTCCATTGGACAGGTGCTTTTTAACGGAAAAAAAAATACTCCCAACCAAAATGAAAATAAAAATCCAGAGCCAGCTCTAATGAGAGCATGCAGAGAACATTCCCTTGGGGCTGTTCTTGAGGATGTTTGGTAATTCCTCCTTTTATAAAGTGTAACATGAGCTGGAAAAATTTGTGTTGGAAACGCTTCTGCCGCTGCCAGAACACACAGGGAGCCAAGGAGAGCAGGGAAGGGGCGTAAAGAAAACCAGGGGAAACTTGTTTTGCTGAATAATTGCACTCCTGCAAGGAGTTTTTCCAGCAGAGAAATGCCTAAAAAAAAAAAAAAAAAAAGACATGAGGGTACCCTACAGCTGGCAGTCAGAGGGGCTGGATTTCTCCAGGAATGGGATGTGCTCCTGATGCTGTTTCACACCACAAGGACACAGACTCTGAATTCAGGAGGCTGAAAATGACTCCTTTATTTCTGGGATGTGTCTCCCTTTTCTACTATTTCACACAGACCAATTGGATTGGTGACACAAAGACAAACCTCTTCACTCCCATTGGGCAGAGCAGAGGGACAGCAAGGAGAAGTCCCTCCTGGGGAAAGGAATGAAGAACAAAGTTCCAGTTCCAAAAACATTTCTCCTGTTGACAGAAAATTCCCTGGGAAAAGAATTTCAGAAAACCAAAACACCTCAGGCACGGAACCAGGGATTACATGCTCCCACTGGGAATTGTGGTGGCTCCTGGAGCTCAGTCAGGGCTGGGAATTTGTGCCCCTCATCAAGAATCCTGTGCAATTTCTTGTACATGACTTTAAGGTTTGTGGTTTTAAGTCTGTTTTCCTCTGGGCAGCTGAAGGACAATCAGCTCCAAGGGTTTAGGGAAACCTTTGTTAATCTGGAGGATGAAAAGAGAGGAAACGTTTCTGCTCAGGGAGAGAGGAGACAGCACTGCCCAGACACTGGGAGGGGTCTGGGGGTTTCTGTGGAGACTTTCCAGGATCTCAGAGTGGCAGTAAATACTGCACGGGGATGTGGCTGGGACAAAACTCCCTCAGACTTCTTATTTCTTTCTCTGTGTGATAGCACAGGGTTAAAATGTTTCTAAAAATCATAGAATTGTGTACAATAAATTCAGGGGAGGTGGAAAGAAAGGTCAGGCCTGGACAGGCCTGGGAAAGGGAACCAAAACTACCCTGGAAACAAAGGCTGGGTTTTGTCTTTACTGGATCGTGTGAAACTGCACCTGCAGCATCATCATCTGATAAATGATGTGATTGTTAAATGTAATGATTGTTGGGTAATCAAATATGATTATTATCTTCAACAAGAATCATGAGAAACAATATTTGGGGGGCCTGATGGAAATGACAAGATTTCATGTTTGGATAAGATCAATGTATGCAATAGAACAATATGATTAATACATAATGATTAATATAATGGGTAATAGATATTAATGATTAATTAATATATAATGATTAATATTAATTGTTTAATAATTAATATATATAGTTATATAATGAAAGGGTATAAAAACATCCATCTGGGATCCATGTCAGGGTCAGATTTGGGTCTGTACCCTGTTCCCTGATTCCCAGAGCTCTTCAATAAAAGCCCCTGCAGATAATCATTGTGTTTCAAGCTAACATGTGAACCAACTCCTTAATTTACCTCTGTCTCCCCTCTGAATTGAGGAGATCTGCCCCATTGGAAACTGGTATTTTGAACCAGTTCCTGTCCCAAATGATAGTGAATAACCAGAATTTCCTCTGAAGTAGCATGAGGGGTGAAAGGAGCAGAACTGAACCAGTTTCACATAAAAAAACCACCTTTCATAATCATTCATGGGACTGATGGGAAAATCCATCCACTGGAGCGAGTGGGTTTTGTTTTGTTCTTGGTTTAGCCTTGCATGGCAGATTCCAGAGCAACTGGAAATTTTTTCACTGCTGGAAACACCCCAAAAAAATCACTAACCAGTGGTTCAGTACAAGGGCTGAGATTCCAGGTTCTGTCTTGGGGAGCAGAAGGAATTTCCTGCAAAATATCCAAGGAATGTGCCCAGGAGTGGGACAGGAGGGGGACCTCCCCGTGCAGAGCCCTCGGTGCTTTGAGATAAGGAGGGAAAATCAGTTTCCAGCCCATTCCTGTGATGGCTCAAAGCCACCCCTGCCCCGGATTTGAACCGGACCCCAAAGGGTGAAAGGCCTTCCCTGCCAATCCCCAGAGGACGCAGCTGCTCCCGACACGGATTTGTAACAAATCCTGCCCCAGGGCAGCAGCCTTGGCTTTCCTTCCTCTGATCATCGGTGGCAATTTAAAGATTTTCGCTTTCTTTCCACTCCTCCCGTGCCCACTGCACCCTTTTCTGCCTTCTGCCATCTAAATCCAGCTAAATCTTCTGAAAGGAGATTAAGGATTGGTAGATTTTAAACAGTGTAAACCAAGGTGGATGCTCACATTCCAAGGGTTTTTGGGTTTTTTTCTTGTTTTGGTTTGGTTTTTGTTGTTGGTTTTTGGGGTTTTGTTGTTGTTGTTTTGGTTTTTTGGGGGTTTTTTTATCTTTTTGTTGTTGGTGAGTTTTTTGATTTCTTTTTTTTTTCCCCACAGTGTCTTGATAGACAAAGAAGTCCTGAGCTTAATCTGCTTCTTCAAAGTTAGATCCAAAACACATCTGACCAAAAGTGCAAATACCCTTGAGCGGGGTGGTTTTTTGTTGATTATAACCCTGCCCAACCTCTGCTGCTGGATCACCACTCCCTGCTCTGCTCTTCCTGGCATTCCCTGCTTCACCTCCCTTTTCTTGTGGCAAAATCCTTATTGATTTTGGGGAGATTCGTATCAGAGCAGCATCAATGGAGATTTTCCACCCTTTGAGTTCTGCTGCACCTCAGTTCACACTAACTCTGTGTGGCACTGCACGACACTAAAGAGTGACACTCACTGTCAGGTTGAGAAGTGAGGAGAGAAAGAGAAACTTTATTATGATTTGGGATTTAAATAGGATTTGGAATTTGATCAAGGATTGGAGGATGAGAGGAACACCCCTCTGACCCCAGTGGTCAAACCTGCAGCCCATCACAGAGAGAGGAATGCAAAAACAATCTACTTTTGTTTATGTTAAATGCGTGAGAAACTCCAGTAAGAATTATGCAAGCAAGATCAGAAGGCTGAAAATCAGGGTGACAAACTCTGTATTGTAGGAGTGAAGCAGCTCCAGGATGTCCCTGTGGAATTCCTGCTGGATGGAACTGGAGCTGGATGCTGCAGCAGGGATGTGCACTTTGCTCAGTTTTAATGAACTCGAGGAGAACATGAAGAACAAGGGCAGAACGTGGCCGTGGTGCTGCTCAGCTCTGCTGTGTCCCTCTGTTTGCTGCCACTGCCTGAGGTGTTTTAAAAAAATAGAGACAAGATGACCACCAGCATGTCGCAAAAGGACACAAAATAAAGGTACTTGACTGTTGTCTTGATCTTTTTCAGCCTTCTGATGTTTGCATTTTTGTAGTACAGCATCTCATGAATTTTCATGTCAACGAAAGTAATGTTTTGTAAACAGTTCTTCCTGTTTACATTTCTCTCTTGAGGAGGGACAATTGATGGACTTCTAGTTTGACCAGTGTGGCTGGAAAGGTGTCAACCTCATTTGTCCNAAGGTGTCAGCCTCATTTGTCCAATCCTTGGTCATTGTCCAAAATCTATATATATCAAGGTTGAAAATAAATTGTCCTTCTTTTTTGCTCTGACAACTGACTGTCTGTGTGTCCTTCATTTCCTGTCCTACAGTGACACTTGACTCCAGTCAGGGGCAGCAGAAATCAGAAGGTTTATTTACAATCCATTCAGCCCTTTTATAACACGCTGTGCTAAAGGCACGTTATTGGTCCAGAGCACTGACACCTCTCCTATGGGCTGAGGAACAGAAATAGCAAACAACTCCTGTTGGCATGGGAAAGGAATATTGTTCACACAGGGTTGTTTTGGGGAAAAGTAAAACTGTTGAAAAGTTTCTCTTGGGAAGAGCTCAGCAATTTTCAGGCTCAGAAAATATCAAGTCCACACCAGCTGACTGTTAATTAATGCAAATGCACGTTCATGGGTTCATTCTGCCTTCAGTTCATCCTCCAAGATCCCTCCAGTTCCTTGTGTAACTCTCCCCTTGTATGTTTTCCAAATTTTATCACCTCCTAAGAGCCAGTGTTCTTTAAAATAGGATTTAAATCACGATATTACCCTTGTGTTTCAATTTCTAAATGTTACTGTACAAGAACCAGCAGAAATTTCTGTGGTATCAGGCAACTCCCAGGATTTCTTTTGGAGTGTTCAGACCAAGGGGATGTCACAATGTGTGCAAAGACTCTCTGTCATTGTCCTATTGATTTTGGGTTCCCTGCCGTGCTCAGTGCAGCTGAGGGTTGGGGGGTGACACTTCCAGAAGGGGCTGCTGATCTCAGGGCTTTATTTTGAGTTTGGCAGCCCGGGCTGGAATAATTTACAGCAGCGAGGTTTGAACTTGGAGCTGTCCTCGCTTTTCTGTCCACGGTGTTTATTTGTGGGTGGCTGAAACAGGAAAGGTCAAACCTTGATCTCTCCCCAGGATCCCTGTAGATAATTTAGACATTAATCAAGCTCTGTGCTCTCTCCTTCCCTTCATGAGCGTTCCTGAACCAGGATCAGCGTGAGGAAGAAAGAAGTGGGAATGTCTTCAACAGCCCCACACTCCCACTCTGCCAAGCTGATTTATCCCTCTCCTGCCCCATCCCTCTGCTGAAAACTCACTCCTGGAGACAAAAGAAACTTTCTCTTCTCCAATTAAAAAAATAATAATAAAAATAAAGTCCTTTCTGGAGATCGCTCAGGTTCCCTCCCACATTGCTTGGGAGATTTTCCTTCAAAGTTTTGTCTGAGCGGGGCCAGAACACCTTCCCTTGCTCTGCCCTGTCTCAGATCAATATGACGACCTTCACCAGAGCTGTAATTGCATTGGGCAGGGATGCATCAAACCTCAGAATATTTGATTTGTCCTCAACCTGAGGTGAGGACTCTCAGTGTGGGGTTTTTTTTTCTCTCCCCAGCCCTCTGCAAGTGTAATTCCATTTAAATCTGCGGGGATCGCTCTGAGATTGCTCCGGTAAAGGAGGTGGGTTAATATCCCTCCTGTCCTTGGCTTTACTGCAGACAGTGGCAACGAGGGGCCTAATTAGTGTGATTGGGTTGGTGCTTACGGAGGTTTCTCCAAGAGAAACTGGACTGACACCATGAAACTCATTAAACTCAGCTCTCCCAACAGCCGCGGCTTTATGCGGGAGAGAAAAGGAATCCAGCGAGAGGGAAGTCAAAGTAGGATCCTCATCAGAGTAATTAGTGCGAGTCATTATTTCCTGGGAGCCTCAGATGGGCACATTTATCCTGAGGAGATGCCAAGGGTAAGGATGGATGGGGCTGCCTGGGGAGGGGAGGGAGGAGAGGGGCTTTGCCCACGTTCCCTGGCAAGGTGATGGGTGATCCTATTAGCACAGATAATCCCCTTTCACGGCGCTCATTCCCTGCCATTATCTTTATTTGGCTGATGATTTCCCTCATGGAATTCTCCTGCCATTCCAATGTTTAGCAGGAAGGAATTTGAGAAAGGGAAAAAATCCTGCCTGGGCTGTGGCAGCATTCCTGGAAGGAAAAGGANCCCTGCCTGGGCTGTGGCAGCGTTCCTGGAAGGAAAAGGAGCTGCTGGTAGGTCAGGGAGGGAGTCTCCAATAAAACCTTCTGCTGGTGGTGATGTCCCCTCAGAGGATCCGTGTTCCCATCCCTGGAATCCATCCTGTTCTCTCCTGCTGGAGCTGGAATGTGCTGCCTCAGTCAATGTTAACAAACAGCTTTGCCAGCAAACTTCCTGCTCTTGGAATGGCTGAAGGGGAAAAGGAGATGATGGAATGGAGCAGGAAAGTGATTTCCCCAAATCCTGGAGTGCATTCCTGGGCCCTCAATTGCAATTCCAGTGCTGGGGGCACATGGGGTCACCCCTTGGGTCACTTCTGACCTTTCAAATTGTGAGCACTCCCTTCATAACCTCCAGCTCTGGTCTCTGGCCAGAATTCCTCATGGATGGGCCTTTTAGGGGCCCAATTTTCAGCTGCCCAAAGCAGCTGTGGCTGCCCCTGGATCCCTGGAAGTGCCCAAGGCCAGGCTGGACGGGGTTTGGAGCACCCTGAGATTGTGGATAATGTCCCTGCCCATGGCAGGGAGTGAAATTACATAAACTTTAATGTCCCTTGACACTCAAATATTTCCATAATATCTGATTTCCATTATATTACTAGAAACAAGTTTTTTGAGTTGGTTTGGGGGCTTGGGTATGGTTCATCTCAGATTTTTTTTAATAATAAAATATATTTATTGCATCACTCTATATTGCCTTCCTTTATCAATACAACAAAGAGGGCAATGGTTTCATTGTGGAAAGATGATTTATTTTTATTTACGGATTTATTTTCCCTCCCTTTTGGACCCTCCCCATCCCCAGCAGTGCAACTGATGCCGAAGTGAGAGAAACAAATAACTCAGCGACTGCCACGGGGATAATGCCTGGCTTAAAGCTCATTTGTCAGGCAGCGTTTGCCTCTTAAAACCTGCCTTTGCTACGGAGAGCAGAGATCCTGCAAATGCGATGTGATTGCGGCTGGAAAAGATGGAAGGGCCGCGTTCTGACCCGCAGACAAAACGTGTCAAACGAGACCTTTCAGCGCCGCGACGCTCCCGGCTTTTAATGAAATCTGTCAGGTACAGATGAATGGTTAACCTGCCTTTCCTTCTCCCGGCTTATTAAAATCATTAGAAGGCAGCAATAATTATGATCCTTTCTGACTGCTGTGTTTATGTCAGGCCCGGGGGTCTCGTGCCTGCAGAGGGATTCTGCTCGGATGGGAATTGCTGCAGAAGGTCACTGGTGCTCCTTCCCGACGTGGGGATGGGGGACTGGAGGATTTTCCTCTTTGCTGCCCTTTTTCAAGTGCAGGATCTGACCTTTTTCAAGTGCAGGTGATTTTTTAAATTTTTTTTTTNTTTTTTAATTTATCAGTTAGGAATTGAAATTTAAATCAGCTTGTATTCTAAACTGAGCAGCTCCTGATCCTCTGCCACGTGAGACAACCCAAGGATGTGCACAGGACTAAGGGAAGATGATGGGCTGCATTATTACCCAAGGGAAGTCCTAATCTTTTAAACCAATGCACCCTCACAATGGCATCATGTTATTTGTTCTCTATTTTTGTGGCCTGTGGGTATCTCCTTGTGTCTTTTATCCACATTTTTTTTTTTTAACAAGTGGCACCCCTGACAACTCCTGATGTTCCTCTCCCTTTTCACACAGGTTCTGACATTCTATTATTTATTCTCTATTGACATTATGTTATTTATTCTCTATTTTTTTTGGCCCGTGGGTATCTCCTCGTGTCTTTCATCCACATTTTTTTTCAACAAATGGCACCTCTGAGAACTCCTGATGTTCCTCTCCCTTTCCACACAGGTTGGGTGTGTTCACACAGGTATTTCTGGGAGCCTTGGTGTCAGTGCTGTGGTTGTGGCTGTGAATTTTGAGGCCTTTTGCTGAGTTTCATTGATTTTCACCAGCTGTGCTGCTGTACTTTGGTGATCTATTCCAGAGGCTTCAAGTTTAAGGTCTGACCCAGGTTTGTACTGAAGGACATTTCTACAGTAGCAAAAGGATTTTTTTTTTTCTCAGCACTTGAAACACTTTTCTACTCGTGTAGCTCACGGAACTGAGCGTGATGGAGCTGATTTCCCAAAGCTGAAAATACAGACTGTCATGGAAATCCATAGAAACAAATCCATAGAAAGATTCCTGCTTGGTTTATATCAAATCCAAAAATCACTTTTATTCCTGAGTTGCAGTTTGAGTTCACCCTGGCCAGCCAGGGAGTCTGGAGTCAAAGAATTTAATATCAAACCTGGGGGTCTGACAGATTTTGGAGGGGAAAGGGGGAGATGATGCCTGTGAAAGTCCCTGTCTGGTTCCATATCAGGCATTGACAAAGCAATCAGTGGAATTCTTCTTCGGCATAGATTATGCTGTAAAAGCAAAAAAAAAAACCCAGCATTGATTTGGGTTTGTAATAAGATGACAAGTCTGTAATGATCAGCAGCTTCAGAGATTACAGAAATGTACTTTTCATTCCTCTGACACCATGTCAATACCTTTTTCCAGCTGTTCTGAGCACCCTGAGAGGTTTTATCTTAAAATCTGGGTTTGAGAAAGATAAGCGAGAGAAAAGGTTGATCTGCCATTGAAACGGTGTCACTTCTAAATTCTTTTATGTTCGACAAAATACACTTTATAAAGTGTTATAAAGTACAAATGGGGTCAGGGAAGCACCTTTTGCTCCACTTCTGGGTGACTTGAGCCCTGTGTTTGGGTGATTTTCAGAACACAACATCCATGAGCTTTTTGGGCTGTGAGGTGAGTTTTTCTTCATCTTGTGCCTTGCCAGAATTTTTGCATCTTTTTGAAAAATTTCCTTGGTTTTAACGGTCTTTTCCAAGCTAAACAAATCCATGGTGAGGCTGATGCCACCTGGTCACAACCAAATCCATCCCACGTGGGTAAAACAGGCTGAGGAAAGGCAGTGGGGGCATGAAATGCTTTTATATTCCTTTGATTCCATCAATTATTGATAAGGCTTTTAGCAATGATCATCAGTAAATGTTGTTTTACACTCCAGCACATACCAGAGGGATCTGTAGTAACCCAGCTGGAGTTTTTAAACACGTAAATGGTGGTTACACAGAATTAGACAAATTGAGCCCTTTTTTGGGGGGCTAAAAATAGAGATTTGCATGGTTTGTTCCCATCTCCATTGTGTGCTCAGTAACGCAGACTGGCCCGTTTGTTCCTTTGGCTCTGCTGCTGGTTGGACACTCAATTCCCCTGGCAGGGGATTCACTCTGGATACACATTTATGGGCTGGATTCCCCACCAGAATTCCCTCTGCAAACCCTGGAGCTGCTCTATCAGCTCCTTTCTTCTGCCCCTGGGCACACAAACCCTTCTTGTCCCTCGCTTTCCCCTCTCTCTCCATTCTGCACCAAAGTTCCCGTGAATTTGGGGAATTTAGCTGAAATTCAGGCATTTGTTTTGTGTTCATGTCACACGTTGTTTCTGCCACAGTTGCTCTCCTTCCCCCCCCTCAGCGAGCAGCACACGGAATAAAAGGAGCTTGTGTGAGATTTGGCTCAGCAGCCTCAGCTCTGCCTCTGTGCCAAACCCCTTAAAGCTGCAGCAGCCCCCGGCTGAGCTGAGAGCTGCAGCAGCCCGGCCTTGTCAGGGCTTTTCTGCTCCTCTTTTAACTCTTCCCCACCCTCTGGCAGGGGAGGAAAGGAGGAAGATCCGGGCAGAGTCACCCAGTGCTCCCAGTAACAGCACAGGGGTGAAAGGGGCAGGCAGGGGAGAGGGTGGTGGGATTTCTCAAAGGGAAAAATGAAAGAGGGGAAATTTAGGTGGGATATTGGGATGAAAGAGAGATGGGTACCAAGTCTGGGTGAGCTTCAGTGTTTGCAGCATCCAAACTTGTTGCAGTTTTCTTTTCCATCCTCTGAGCTGTGACTGGGATTTGTTTCCAGGCCAGGTGTGATCCCACCAGGTTGTGCTGCCTTTTTCCAGTGACTGCACAGCAAAGCTGGACCTGCCCAGGTGATTCAAACTGCCTTTAATGGCTTTGAACTGAAGGGTTGGATGGGATATTGGGAAGAAATTCCTCCCTGGGAGGGTGGGGAGGGGCTGGGCTGGAATTCCCAGATTTGCTGTGGCTGCCCCTGGATCCCTGGCAGCGCCCAAGGCCAGGCTGGAGCACCTGGGACAGTGGGAGTGTCCCTGCCCATGGCAGGGGTGACACTGGGTGGGCTTTGAGGTCACTCCTCACCCAAACAACTCCAGGATTCCATGAAAAGCAAACTCTGGGCTGATTAAACTGACCTGGGGAGGGATTTTTTTTCTGTGCTTGCACCTTGTACCAATCCCTGTCCCTTTGGCTCTTTCCCACAGACACTGGAAACATCCATGACAGGGAGGTTTTGCTTTGATGGCTCAAGTGCCTTGTTGGAACATGGTAACAATGGTCAGCTGCTCATAAATCATCTGTGCTGGGGTTTAGAGTCTACATTTCACTGAAACTCATTCCCAGATCTCCTGAGATTCCAGTTTCTCAGTCAATCAGGTCCCCCAGAGGCTGTCAGAGCTCCGGGAGCATTTGGACACCTCTCCCAGGGATGCTCAGGGTGGGATTTTGGGGTTTCTGTGCAGGGCAGGGGTGGATCAATGATCCCTGTGGGTCCCTCCCAGCTCAGGATATTCCATGATTTTATGGTTCTGTGAGGTTTTCAGAACAATCCCCATTGCACCACTGCTCCCTTTCCTTTTCCCCCTGGATGTCAGGGGAGGCCTCACCCAGCACAGGGTCAGGTCCTGCCTGGTGGCTCCTGGCACTCCAAGGACCACCCAAATCCCTGTCAGCATCTCCTGCTGGAAGGGATTCCCTTTTCTCAAAGGTGAATAAAATTAAACTCATACTAAACTCAACAATTTTCAGGACTCCAAAAGAAGCTGTTGTCTCTTTTCAGGACACCAAGCTGACTGCCAGCATCCATGGAAAGTTCTTCCTGCACAACAACTTTGAAATCCATCCTGCAGTTCCCCTGGAAGGAAGACTCTTGTCTTGTCTTTCCTTAAGAACTGAATTTGGCTTTGCAAGGAGAGGGCCCTGTGGCAGTAGGAAAGCTGCAGGAGGGCTGGCAGCGAGTCCTGGCTTTCCTACAGGATTTGTAGCCTTGGGCCACTCATTTGGTGCTTGTGCCTTTTTTAATGTGTCTATTTTAATATAAAAACACAAACAGCCTTCCCAGGGCCTGCTCCTGGCTCTGCCTGTCCAGAGCACAGATTTCCTTGAGCCCTCCTCACCCAGCAAATGAGGCAGAACCTGGCAGAAGGAAAAGGCAAATACTTGTGAACTCTGTTTTGGAACCCAAACCTGGGATATTTCACAGAATCATGGAATGGTTTGAGTGGGAAGGTGTAGGAGGAGGGAATACAGGTGACCTCACCCCTGACAAGTAACAGCTCTGTTAATTATCCAATACAGCCTCACCCCTGATGAGTCACAGCTATACCAAATAAAAATAAGTGTGATAAAAGGCAGTGAATGAGCTGATGAGGAGGGGGTCATGAATGTGAGGATCATCAAGAAGCAGGATCCTGAGGAGAGAGAATCCCTGCTGTGAGCTCAGTCTGGGGCTGCAGTCACAGTCTGGCTGGGGAAAAGCTGCAGTCACAGTGTGCACAGCAATCCCTGCAGTCACAGTCACACCAATCCCTGCAGTCACAGTCACAGTCACACCAATCCTGCAGTCAGTGTCTCACACCAATCCTGTTGTGGTGTGCATTTGAGTTTTCTGAAGTTCTGTATGGTTTTTGTTATGTTTTATTATCTGCTTAAAATGGTTTGTTCCTACCATTCCCCATTCCAACCCCCCATTCCCAACTCTCTGTGGCCTGTCCTTAATGATAGACAGGTTTTCCACTCCCCTTTTTGTCCCCAAATAGCTCTGCCAATGCCCCCTTTCCCTAAGTCACTCCCCTTCATTCCTAAATCAGTTCTGGGTGTCGCCTTCCCAGGAAACCCCCCTGTATGTAAGGGCATGGTGAGTCCCAGAGAGCCTCAGATCCACATGGGCACGGGGCCTGAAATAAACCTTCATAACCCCCACGTGTGAGTCCTCTTGCTGTGACCACGTTTCTGTCTGAGCTTCAGACCCACAAAACTTGCATCTTACGGTTCTCTGAAGAGCAAAGCGAGGCAGTGATAGCAGCAGCTCAGGAGAAACCATACAGTCCCTGCAGCCAGAGCTCAGCAGACAATAACCAGCAGTCAGAGGCTGTAAGGAAACAATTGCAGTCCCAGTCCAGCAGGAAATCCCTGATGTCAGAGTTGATCAGGCAATAACCAGCAGTCAGAGGCTGCAGGGGAAACCCAGAGCAGGAGCTGCTGCAGAGTCAGGGAATGGTTGGAGTCAGGATGGCTGAGCTGTGAGGAGGAATAAACCAGGATCCTTCTCATGCTGTGATGAACAGTCTGTGCCTGGGCTCATTTCTGCCCTCTGACAAGGGGCTGCTGCAACAGGAAGGAACCTTAAGATTATCCAGTTCCAACCCCTGTTGGAACCACCTCCCACTGTCCCAGGTGCTCCAGCCTGGCCTTGGGCACTGCCAGGGATCCAGGGGCAGCCACAGCAAATCTGGGAGTTCCATCCCAGCCCCTCCCCACCCTCACAATGCACTTACAGCACTTTGCCTTGTCTGTAGCTCAGTGGAAGCAGTGGCTTTGGTGTTATCACCTGGGGTTGGAGATTAAATATTTTCATTAAGTCTGGAGCCTTCTCCACTCCTAAAAGCATTTCTGCAGCACTGTTTACTAAGCACAGTCATTTGGCTGTTGATGTTTATATAAAAATAAAGAAAAGACTCCCTTTTCTATTGCTGTGAACTCTCATTGCCTTTTCCTTCCTGTAATGACAACAGGAGAATTGCCCTTAATTAAAATAACACAAAGCAGTGAGAATTCTCGGGAAACAAATATTCTTGGTGGGGGAGGAGAAATAGTAGGGGATGAAACTGATTTTTTTGCATGAGCTGTAATGAAATACTTGGGACCAGGCCTGTTGACAACACGCTTCCCTTCCCCATACCCCTCCCAGTTTCATAAAATCACAGAACAGTTTGGCTTGGGACTGTAAAGATCTCCAAGTTCAATCCCCTCACCCATATCCATCCCC
>SWJQ01000945.1:24877-37970 GCA_007252995.1 Zosterops borbonicus
TTTTTTTTTTTTGAGATATAGACATAGAACATAAAAATCCCTGGGAAAATGCATGCCTGTTGGTTTGGGGTTTTTTGTGGGGTTGTTTTTTTTTTTCTCTTTTCATTAAAAAGTCCATATCATTGAGCTCCCTTTAATTAATTTTACAAGATGATAAATTGACAGCATTACGACATCAGAAAGCCCATCCAGCGGAACTTTTATGGGAATAATTTGTAAATCTGCTGCTCGTAAAATATTAAAGGAAAGCTGTGGTTAAAAGTTGGGTTTGCTGCATATTGGCAGGGATTGGCCTTAAAATGGAAAAAGGAAGGGAATGTGGTGGAACATGGATTTGGGGACTCTGGAGGCAACAGGAGGGAGCTGAAGGGGTGCTCTGGGTGGGCAGAAGGGAAGCAGAAAGAAATTCATGGATTTCATGGAATCATGGAATGGTTTGGGTTGGAAGGACCTTAAAACCCACTCAGTGCCACCCCTGCCATGGGCAGGGACACCTCCCACTGTCCCAGGTGCTCCAGCCTGGCCTTGGGCACTGCCAGGGATCCAGGGGCAGCCACAGCAAATCTGGGAATTCCATCCCAGCCCCTCTCCACCCTCCCAGCCAGGAATTCCTTCCCAGTATCCCATATTTCCATGCCCTCTGGCCATGGGAAGCCATTCCCCCTCTACTTTGCTTTTCTTGCCTTCTTGGGATTTTTCTTGCACCAACAAGTTTTATAATAAATAATATTTTTACTCATTTTTTCCTTACAGAGCATGCAAACGTCCTGAAATACTTAATTTATATATTTTTCTTAATTATTATTTTTAAATAGCGCTGCGCATAAACATTTTCATTTGGTTCATTTGGGGAAAAATATGGCTGACCTAAATAGCAAAACTACCTTTGATCTTGCAGAGATCGAACTGTTAGCAGAAATTAATGACTGAAAAATGAACACGTGTGGCATCCCTCCAGAGAATAAAACACAGCTCGGAATCAAAGAATCCCAGTGCAGAAGAAGCCAACTCTCCCACAAAGCTCGTGCTTTTAAACAAAATGATTGGAATTTTAAAGAGGGCTCCGCAGGAGGGGAATGACCAGGCTGTGCCAGAGTTTTACAAATGAAAATTCTCCATTGTGTGTTGTGTGTTCCTCGGTTTGGGTTGTGGGTGGGTTTGAAGTGGGTCAGCCCTTGTTGGCTCCATCTGAGCAGCTCCAGAGTGTTGGAAAATCCAAAATAAGAGGCATTAAATCCATCTTTGGAGGCTGAGTATTGTCAGAGTCCAGGGCATCCCTCTGGGCACCCTGGAAGGTCACAGAGCTCAGCAGAGGGGCCTGGGACCCGAGAAAGAGGGTCTGGGGTCTGTGCAGGGGGGTTTGCCTGGCACAGAGCCCAGGAGGACACAGGCTTGGATTTCAGTCCATGGGAAAAACTTCCAACACAGAGAGGAATTACAAGTCACAAATGTGTGACAGACAGGGGTGTGGTTTATCACCAGGTAGAAGATTTTGTAGTTTTGGGATTTTTAGAATGTAGGTGCAAGAGGACAAGATGGAGGAATCAGGGTGGAACCCTGAGTTCTTCTCCTTCTCCCTTGGCCTCCATTGTCTGCAGTGACGGGGGCACAGGGGAGTTTCAGTGGATTGGGTCAGAGTAGAAATGACCCCTCTAGTGTAGATACTGGGCATTGGTATGGAATGGTAAATAATAGACACGTAATTATCTGTATAAAGACAGAGTGACCTCCCATCACAGGGCAGTCCCCTCGTGTCCAAGCTGCTGTGAACACCTTGGCTGGACACAGAGAATTGTAAGATAAGAATTAATAAACAACGTGAGAAACCAAGAAAACCAAGACCTTGAGGCTCCTGTTCATTCTCGTGCCAACCCGAAGCCTTCAGAGGTCAGAGAGAACAGAGGGAGAAAAAGACCCCTCAAACACCAGCCTGGAATCCTGGGTGAGAGAAAACAAAAATCCCAGAAGTCTGACACAGGAGAGGTGGGGAACCAGCTCTATCCCTCCAAACCTTCCCCACAGGCAGTGCCTGGATTCGGAGCTGGTGTTTGGGTGGGGAAATGGAAAAATAAAACTTCCCCAGGAAGACTGGAATGCATGGCCTCGTTTACCAGGACTGACAGGCCCTTGGTGTTGATGAGATTTGGTGTTTGCTCAGCACGTTTGGAATTCTGAGTTGTTACAATACTAAATGCTGAGTTAGAAGCTCAAATTTCTGCTCTTTGCATGAAAATTTATGGGTTTTTTTCTCCAGAATCCTGGCATATTTTCCCCTCTAGGACAAGTGGAAATAGCCTCCAGTTGTACCAAGGCAAGTTCAGGTTGGAGTTTAGGGAAAATTTCTTCACTGGAAGGGGCTGCCCAGGGCAGAGGTGGAGTCCCAGATCCTGGAGGTGTTAANCTCTAGTGTAGATACTGGGCATTGGTATGGAATGGTAAATAATAGACACGTAATTATCTGTATAAAGACAGAGTGACCTCCCATCACAGGGCAGTCCCCTCGTGTCCAAGCTGCTGTGAACACCTTGGCTGGACACAGAGAATTGTAAGATAAGAATTAATAAACAACGTGAGAAACCAAGAAAACCAAGACCTTGAGGCTCCTGTTCATTCTCGTGCCAACCCGAAGCCTTCAGAGGTCAGAGAGAACAGAGGGAGAAAAAGACCCCTCAAACACCAGCCTGGAATCCTGGGTGAGAGAAAACAAAAATCCCAGAAGTCTGACACAGGAGAGGTGGGGAACCAGCTCTATCCCTCCAAACCTTCCCCACAGGCAGTGCCTGGATTCGGAGCTGGTGTTTGGGTGGGGAAATGGAAAAATAAAACTTCCCCAGGAAGACTGGAATGCATGGCCTCGTTTACCAGGACTGACAGGCCCTTGGTGTTGATGAGATTTGGTGTTTGCTCAGCACGTTTGGAATTCTGAGTTGTTACAATACTAAATGCTGAGTTAGAAGCTCAAATTTCTGCTCTTTGCATGAAAATTTATGGGTTTTTTTCTCCAGAATCCTGGCATATTTTCCCCTCTAGGACAAGTGGAAATAGCCTCCAGTTGTACCAAGGCAAGTTCAGGTTGGAGTTTAGGGAAAATTTCTTCACTGGAAGGGGCTGCCCAGGGCAGAGGTGGAGTCCCAGATCCTGGAGGTGTTAAAAAATGAATGGATGTGGCACTTGGATGGTTTATTTTTGGTGGCATCTGGTGAAAGGTTGGACTTGATGCTCTTGGAGGTCTTTTCCAACCCTATGGATTCCATGATTTTATAAAAACAGTTCTCCACTTCTAGAAAAGGGGAGGAGGGTTCTCTTTTCTTTTGCTTTATTTACATTTAAATTCCAGATCCTTCAAGGTCTGTCCCTGGCTGCCCTGGGCACAGTCCAGAGCACCCTGGGCTGGATCTCAGACAGGTCCTCCAGGAGGGTCTTTAAGGTAATTAGCGACGGTCAATCTGATTGAAGTAATGAAATGTGTGTAGCACTCTGCCCAGGGGAGGCTTAATTAATTAAAATTCATTGAATGTGTCACAGAGTTTGCTCACTGAGGAGCATGCTGGAAACACCAAATATTATTTATTACTTCTGTTGTGGAAATGGGGATAATAACTTGAGTTTGTTATTCCAATTTACAGGATTTGTCTATGAAAACTCAAATTTCCTGTGAGAGAACTTGACCTCAATTTCCACTTATTGACAGCGTGTCTGGCTGCCTCACCCTCCTCAGGCTTTGTGGTGTGAAATGGGGGATTCAATTAAAGAACCAAAATTAATGTTTCTTTCTGCACCCTCTTCCTGGCTGATGGCAAAACTGGAAGGATATTTTTTTATCAGAATGTGGATTATCCAAAGGAAATTCCTCTTCCAGCTTTATGTTCCTTCCTTTTAGTGGTTTGAGTGGCACGTGAAGTTCAGCTTTTATTTATCCTGAATTTCTAACTGGAGTTTTCCAGGGGGAACTCCAGGATCTAAAGCAGCCAGGAGTGTCACCCTGATTTTTTCAGCCTTCTGATATTTTACATTTTTGTACTGGAGTTGTCACTCATTGTAACACAAACAAAAAATGATGTTTTGAAAACTATGCATTCCTTTCCTGGAGGAAGGACAAATTGATGGACATTTAGTTTGACCAGTGGGGTCAGAGGGGTGACTATCTCATCCTCCAATCCCTGATCAAACTCCAAAGACTATGTAAGTCAAAATCCCAAATAAACTTCCTTCTTTTTCGCTCTAACACTGTGTGAGTGAGTGTCCTTCTTTTTGTGTCCTCAGCAACACCAGCCTGGCCCTGCTGGGCTTTGCTTCCTCACATTGTTTTCCTCTGGTCCAGGGGGGTTTTCAGATCCCTCACTGTCCCATCNGGGTTTCCAGGGGGGTTTTCAAATTCCCTCATTGTCCCATCTGGGTCGCCAGAAACTGATGCCTTGGGAAGGCTGAGCTGGNTCCAGGGGGGTTTTCAGATCCCTCACTGTCCCATCTGGGTGGCCAGAAACTGATGCCTTGGGAAGGCTGAGCTGGAACAGAGACTGGGCAGAGCTGGAGAATAAAGTAGAGATTTATTAAAAGGCCTTTAAGGATCCACCTTGGGCAGGACAAGAGCCTGGCCAGGGNAGGTAAACCATGGGCAGGACAAGAGCCTGGCCAGGGCTGCACCCAAGGTGGACCCAAAATGGGCACAAAATGGACACAAAATGGATCCCCAGCCATGAGGTCTTGTATTTTTATAAGTTTTGGTCCATTTGCACATTGGGGTTTAATTGTCCAATTCCAGCTCNTATGAACCCAAAATGGACAAAAAATGGACACAAAATGGACCCAAAATGGACAAAAAATGGTTACAAAATGGCTGTCTGGTCACCGGTCTCACACATTTATAAGTTTTGGTCCATTTGCACATTGGGGTTGAATTGTCCAATCCCAGCTCCAGGCTGTGAGGTCCCATCCTTCTTGTCCCTCCCTCCAGCCCCCCTTGTTTGTGCTTTTGGGCTGAGAGTTGTCCTTGGTGTGCAGCAGGAAAAGGGTTTGTTTTGTGTCCCTGCTGTGTGCAGAGCTGAGTGACACTGACTGTGAGCTCAGAGCTGCCCCCCTGGGCACCACAGAACCTGAAATACATGGAAGATAAAACTGAAGGCACCATTATCCTCCATGGGAAGGCAATTCCAGCATCACCCTTGGAATATATTTGAGATGGGCTGGTGCTGGTAATGAGAGCCTAAAGCTGGTGGAGGGACGAGCTATTCCAGACTCCTTGAACAGGGAATTTGGCCTGTGGGTTCTTATTCTGGGGTAGATGAGGAGAGATGGAGCCTGACCTTTGTGGTGGGACACTTGTGGAGCTCAGGGACACCTCCCTGTGCCAGGGGCCAGCAATGCCAGGATTTCTGATGCCACAAAAGCTGAGGCAAAGCTCCTGGTACCTCTGCAGCCTCTCTGGAATCAGGCCCTGTCACATTTCCTGATTAAAGCCCACGTCAGCCCTGTGCAGTCAGACAGCACAGGCCAGGCATCAGGTAATTAATTGGTGATTAAATCAATAGCAGAGGAGTGGGGGTTTGCAGGGGGAGAGCCAGACAGGTCTCCACTTGTGTGGCTGTGCAGGAGGTGAAAACAGATCTCTGAAAGCCCTGATTTCTGTCCCTTGTGACTGCAGCTTCCTGGGAGTGCATTGGGGAGCTCTGCTGGTGGACACATCCTCCTGGAACCCGTGGGCTTTGGGGAGCAGGCTGCAGCCAGGGAGCCAGAGGTGGTGCAGCTGAATGGAAATGTGCCTGTCTGCAGGTTTAAAGCAGCCTGCAGAGGTATCATTATCTCCAGCACGACAGGCCAAAAATACCTTAACAATATGCTTCCTTTCTCAGGAAAAAAAAATTAAAAAAAATAAAAAAAGATAAAAAGAAAGCAGCATTTCTTATGGAACATGTCAGTCTTGTTCTGCTGCCACTGCCACATGCCAATGCTGTGTCCCACGCTGTCCTGTCTGCTGGGAATGTGCTGAGAGAGGGTGGGCACTGGAGAAGGAGAGCTGCTGGTGCTGCAGGTGACTGCAGACATCCATTCACCTGCTCGGCGCTGCACGGGAGCGGCTCTGGGGCTGCCAGGGAGGCACCAGGAGCTGCTCTGCATCTGCTCTGGCTGCTAATCCTATTACCAGCAACAGGATTAGTTCATAGACAAAGAGCTCTGCTCGTCTGCTCCCCGTGCCCTGCTCTGAAGATCAAACGGGGTTTGTTTCACACGCAGCACCTCGTGCACTCAGCACCTCATCCAGCTCCTCCAGCTGCTGGAATTCCCTGCACTGACACACTGATTTGTATGATTTCTGGGAGGGAAAAAAATGGATTAGAATGTAGCAATCATCCTGTATTGGTTTTGAGGGTTGTATTATTATTACTATCATTATTATTATTATTATTACTATTATTGTTATTGTTATTATTATTATTATTATTATATATTTCAAAATAGAATTTTTCCAATAGACTTGGGGGATGGGAAGAGGCAATAATAACTCGGGGTATTATTAATGAGGGGACTGTCCCGTGTGCCCCTGCCTTGCTCTGAGGACAAGGGTGTTGGAAGGAACCAGATTTCCTCATCAAGTTACTCACCTGGAAAGGGTTTTAGTGATGCTCAGCTGCTGCTGGAGACTGGGAGGTTCCTGAGGTTCCCTCACTGCTCTGTAATCCCTGGGCATCGCTGCTAAATTGGGTGGAAACACCAAACTTCCTTCAGCTTTTCCTCATCCTCATGCCTGGCTGCAGGACTGTGTTTGGAGGCGATGGGGAAAGGAGCAGGGAGAACATATGTGAGCTCTCCCCAGCAGGAGCTGAGGGGTAGCAGAGCCTCGTCTTTGCTTTTGTAATTATTTCTGCAAAGCCGTGCTGGCAGCTCCTCCCTGTAGAACCTCAGCATATGCCAGCAAAACTTTCTGTGCTGGCACGGCTCCCCGAGCTGCTCAGATGATGTGAGCTAAGTTGACAAAAGCAGTATTTTGTCAGTGCTGCTACATCTCCTGGATTCAATATTTCAGGACCAGACAGGGCCATTCTTCCCTCCCTCACCCCCTTCCTTGCTGCTCTTCCTCTCCTTCCCTCGTGTCTTTCCTCATCGCTTTCTGCACTCAGCAGAGGAAACAAAACCAAACCCAAACCTGCACCAAGGCTGGCAGCATCACCCTGTCAGATTGTCTGTTTTCTGACCCAGAGATGGGGCAACTGAGAAACGTTTCAAAAACTTCTATTCCATTTTCAGTCTCATATAAAGAGTGAGACAATACAGGTGTTACAGTTCACACCATCACAATCAGAACCCAAACTATTTCCTAATTACAAAACATTATAAGTGTTTCTTGGCCTATCAGCTTTTGCCACACGATGCTGTTCATGCCTTAAAGCCAAACATCTAAAATTACACCTTGCGGGTTGTCACTCTAGGACACAAAATGAACAACATGCACACAGTCAGGTCGTCAGGGCAAAAAGAGGGAAGTTTATTTTCTACTTTTACTTATATAGATTTTGGACAATGACCAGGGGTTGGAGGATGAGGTTGACACTTCCCCAACCCCACTGGTCAAACTACAAGTCCATCAATTGTCCACCCTCCAGAGAGGTATGAGAAACAAGGACAGTTTACAATAACATCACTTTGTTTACATGAAAACCTGTGACAAACTCCACTACAAAAATGCAAACATCAGAAGGCTGAAAAAGATCAGAGCAACAGCGGGTCCTACTACAATGCACCTTTCATAGTTTTATTTCTCCAATTTATCCAGTCTTATTTGCAAGGCCATCCTTTGAAACTTGTTTCCAGTTCCATTTCTCTCTCAGCAATGTCCATCCTATTCCATGGCCTTTCCAAGTCAGCATTTCTTATCTCAAATTTGTATACAGATACAGACTGTGTGAGCCTTCTGTCAGATTTTGGGAATCCTCTTCAAATCCATTTCCCACATCGCCCAAATCACTACAGACCCTCAATTCCAACTGCAGGGAAATATTTTATTGATTGATGCAGCCTGCCTGACCCACACCTGTCCCAGGTGTGTCCCAGCTGGGGGTCTTTGCTCTCCAGGACAGACTGACCTGACCAGAGACAGCAGGTGATGTCACTTGGCCTTTGTGGCGTGTCCAGCGTGGCCAGGCCGGGCTGGGGAAGGGGACACGAGGAGCAGATGGGTTTGTGGCAGAGCTGGGTGGCAGATGGTCCTGCAGACAGCTCCTGCCGTGGCCTCAGTGGGTTTCCCCTTTTAGCAGCACTGATAAGGTTTGAACGTGTGTTTGGGCATTGTGGAGATGTGTGAGGAGGGGATGCAGCAGCAGCAGCAGCAGCAGGACAAGCTCTGATGTTTGATCTGAGGGTTTGAGAGTTCATCTTTACTCCTGGTACAGTAGAAACCTTTCCAGACCACATGATTGAATCCATAAATTCTTGGATCGCCCTTTTTCTGACGTCTTCATCCTCAGTGCACGAGATTTATTTCATCTGATATTGTCGCGTTAATTCGTCTGATATTTTTTTGTCTGGGTTCAGAACAAACCCAGAGCCTTCTGGCCATGCCTGTACAATTGGGAACAAATTTCTATATTTTTTCTAAATGTTCATTAGTTCCATCATTCTTCGAAAAGATTTTTGGGACAGGCTTAACCAAACCCCAAAGCATTCTTAGCCTGAAGCCTCTGAGCAGGCTGAGAGGGTTCAGCTTGCAGCTGATTTAGAGCACTTCTCCTCCTCGGGAGAGTGACACTATTTTACACCAAAACAACACAGACTCTGAGATTCAGAAGGCAGAAAATTACTCCTTTATTTTTGGGATGTGTTTCTTTTTTAATTATTTTACACAGACCAATTGGATTGGTGACACAAAGACAAACCTCTTCACTCCCATTGGTCAGAGCAGAGGTGTTGAGAAAGATGGGACAGGAAAAGCTTACAAATATGATTGACTGCCTGGCAATAGATACTAAAAATATAAAACCTGTGAGTGAAATGGAAATGAAAGCTGAGCTTTGAGATGTGATCATGGCAGGCAGGAAGACGGGGATGAGCTGGAGATGGGTTGAGTGATAACAAACAAAGGGACACCAAGGGACCCAAGGGTGTAGCCCCCACCAAGGTATCAGGGAACAGGTGGATAAGAAAAGTCTCTTTAGAGTTTAGAATACAGAGTGATATGGTGATATAGCAGTTCTCATGGGCTGTGTGCAAAGTCTGTAGGTTTTGTATCTCACGTTGGTTGGTCACTGTAAATTAGAATATTCAACACAAAAGGAGATAGAATGGATTGGAACAAGGTCCTCGTTCTCTTACCTCGCTTACCTCTCTTACTTCCTACTCTCTTGCTCTCTCCCTCTCTCTCTCTTTGGGGTTCCCTCCAGCCCAGGCTGGTGGCTGAAGGCCAGGCCCTTTCACCCAAGACCCTGCAATAACCCCACTCAGAGTGTTCTCAGAGTGTCTCAGCTCTGCAGAGTTCCCTCTCCCTGCCATCCTCGGATGATCCTACACAGAGGGACATCAAGAAGTCCCTCCTGGGGAAAGGAATGAAGAACAAAGTTCCAGTTCCAAAACCATTTCTCCTGTTTACAGAAAATTCCCTGGGAAAAGAATTTCAGAGAACCAAAACACCTCAGGCACAAACCAGGGCTGCAGGAGAGCACCCAGAGCAGGGCTGGCAGGGACTGGGATGATCAGGTTGATTTGTTCCCTTCAGTGCCTCCACCTCAGCAATTCCCAGCTCTTCCCCACACCTGGAGCTCGAGCTGCCTCACCTCACCCCTCCCAGCAGCTGCAAATCTTTTATCTGAAATCTCCCTCCAGTGATTTACACTCGCCTGACTTGGCATTTGTAGCCCTGCTCAGTGACATCCTCAGTCCTGGACTAAACCCTGGCTTTGCCAATCCGTTCTTTACTGGGCTGCTCTCAATCTCCCCTTTCTACATCTCCTGAATTTTTCATGGCCTGTAAAGAAGGATTGTCTTCTGGAGTCAAGGGAGAAAGATGAATTAAAAATGAGCAGTGAGTGGAGTTGGGTTGTAATAGGTCAAGTCACTGCTTTGGGGGTTTTGTTTGTGTAGAAATGTGAAATACAGCAAAGAAATTTGGCTGAGGAGGAACCTGACTGTAAAGATCTCTAAACCCAAGTGCTGCACAGAGATGAGGAGATCCCTCTCTTTGTGAAACATCAGAGATAAAATGTGGTTTTTACTGAAAATCACAGCAGAATGTGCCTTAGGATGAAGTTTTCATTCCTAAACTAAACCAAAAAGAGGTTAAATGTTTATATTTTACCTCTTGGCACCTCTCAGTTACTGTCAATATGTGGCACCATCCAGAATGTGACACCCTGTGGCACAGGGATGCTCCTCCTGTTGCAAGATTTATATTTTTTTTCCTAATGTCAAAACAATCTTAGTTTCAGAAATCCCAATAGATGAAGGGATTGGAAGATCCATATGTTTGGGGAACGTGGTGTGAAATGTAGTGGAAAACTTTGTGTGCTCTCAGAGCAGATGGGGGCGAGCAAAGAGTTAACTCTGAGGCAAAAAAAAAAAAAAAAATTAAATGCTGCAGTTCCNAAGCAAAGAGTTAACTCTGAGGCAAAAAAGAAAAAAATATTAAATGCTGCAGTTCCAATGTCCCTGAAATCTGCATGGTGTTAAATCCAGCTGCCTTTGATGTAACACACCAGTGGAATTGGGAATTGAGGCCACTGGAGTTGCATGAAAGATCAGTGGCCAAGGCAGAGCTGTGGAGGGAGGGAGGGAAGGAGGGAGGTGGGGACTCCCAGACCCGGATTCTGCAGGCTCTGCCCGGTGCCCAGGTGGGTTTGGGGCACTCACAGCACTGACTCACCTGGAGGTGGGAAGGCCCCTCTGTGATTCCCCTCTGGGAAAGGACTTGTCGCAATTGTACCACGACACACAAAGACTCTGACTTGGAAAGGCTAAAAGAGTGATTGCTTTATTTCCCTTTTTATACTATTCTACACAATTTGATTGGTGACACAAAGACAAACCTCTTCACTCACATGGGCCAGAGCAGAGGGACATCAAGAGAAGCCCCTCCAAGGTAAAAATATGTAACATTCTTACTAAAACATGTCTCTTGTTTACAGAAAGTTCCCTGGGGAAGGAATTTCAGAAACCAAAACAGGTCAGGCACAAACCAGGGCTACAGGAGTGAGTTTTGGGTCACCTCTGGAGCCCTTTATGTGGATTTAGGGTCCTGAGCTTTCTGAAGTTCAGGGTCATGACTCCCCTGCCACTGATGCTCCCGTTTTTGTATTTGGATGATGGAGATAATGATACTGGACTTGCTTATGAAGAGAGCTGAGATTCACAATTTGGAATGTTTCTATCTCTGAACGAGCCATAATTAATTTCTTTCTGTCATCACATGCAAAATTCTGCAACAGATGGACCAGTATCATTTGGCAAATAATTCACCTGACATTTCCCTCATCAATCATTAAACAATTGGTCCAGTCCTTCGTTGTGGAGCCAGCTTTAAATCCTGTTCTGTTCCATGTTTCACAGCACGCTGATGGGGTTGGGCTGGATCCATGGGAGTCAGGGAGGGACTGACTGTGAGCAGAGCACTCCCCTCCTGCCTGACAGCAGAGAATTCCAGATTGGATTGGGTTGGAAGGGACTATAAAGCCTCTCCTCAATCCTCCCACTGTCCCAGGGTGCTCCAGCCTGGCCTTGGGCACTGCCAGGGATCCAGGGGCAGCCACAGCAAATCTGGGAATTCCAGCCCAGACCCTCCCCATCCTCCCAGCCAGGAATTCCTTCCCAATATCCCATCTAACCTGCCCTCTTGTACTTTGAAGCCATTCCCTGTGTCCTGTCACTCCAGACCCTTGTCCAAATTCTCTCTCCATCTTTCCTGTCTCCTTGGAAAGCCACAGTTTGGTCACCTTGGAGCTTTTCCTCTCCAGGCTGAAGTGATGCCTTTTGGGGCTACCTAAAAACAGAGGCCAGACAGAATTAAGGCAATAAAAAGCAGTTTATTTCTATTTATTGAAGGGCCCTCAGGTACATTCAGGGCAGACAAAGCCCCCCAGGGGCTGCACCCAAAAATGGCCCATGGCTCACGGGTTTGCACACTTGGATCAGTTTGGGCCATTTGCACATTGGGGGTTCATCTCCCAATTCCAGCTCCAGGTCATGAAGTCATTGAGCCCAAGTTTGCTGCCCCCAAGTCACTTTTGTTCCCATCCCTGGGGGCCTGAGGCAGTGAGGGGCCCTTGATTGCCAGGCCTGGAGAGGGATTGTTGTGTCTGCCCCAAATGGGGGAGCAGCAGCTCCCACTGTGTGTGGGGTTTGGGGTTCTGCACTGAAGGACTGCAGGGTGACAAATATGTTAAAAATATAAAAGCTGAAATCCTAAGGCATCAGAACAATCCCAGCTCCTCCAGCCTTTTTTCCCCATCCTGGGGCCTCCTCTGGATCTCTCCAGCAGCTCCAGGTCCCTCCAGTGCTGGGCCAGGGCTGGGGCAGCTCTGCAGGTGAGCAGGGCTCTCACCTGAGCAGGGCACAGGGGCAGAATCCCCTCCCTGACTTTGTGGAGAAGTTTCCTGATATTCCATCACTTTCTGGATCCCCAAACTCCCCACTGTCGTTAAAGCCCTGCCCCAGGACAGTGATTTGGTTCCGTGTGGCTGCAGGACAAAGGTTTGTCACAGCTGACCCGGGTGAATCCTGCCGCCTCATTAAACAGCAGCAGCCAATAAATCCTTTTTTTTAATAGTCTCTTGAATTTTTAAATCTTGGAATTGCTAATGCCCAGGCTGGGGATGTATGGAAATGGATATTTCAAAAACTGGGCCCTAACTTTAAGCAGGGTGATTTGGATAAATGATTTCACTTCTCTTCCACCTTTTAATTAAAAGCACCGTGGCGTGGGCTGTGTGCTCCAACACCTCCCTTTAATAAATGGCATTAGATGCCATTAACTTCCAGAGGATTGCTCCAGATTAACTCTCTCATTTCTGGGGTATCCTCCACGTGCAAACAGCAGGTTTTTATATATATATATATATTTTTTTTTTTTTTTTTTTTTTTTTTTTTTTTTTTTTTTTTTTTTTTTTTTTTTTTT
>SWJQ01000945.1:42931-54764 GCA_007252995.1 Zosterops borbonicus
CTGCAGATAAATAAGAAAATATTTTCATTTATCAAGTTAGAATTAAAAATAGGTGCTGCCTGATACGTTTTCAACCAGTCTGACAAGTTTTTTTCATGTTAAAATTCTCTTTACACATTTTATGCACTCCATGGAAAGGGCCTCAGTCAAGATCACCCCTCACAACTTGCCCCGGTCTTATAAAGCAAAAACCAGAATTTTAAAAAATGACTGAAAATGAGTAATTGGCCTCTTGAGTATAAATACAGTCTGTTTCTAAAGGACATTTGCTTGTGTTAAAATCAACCTTTCTCCTCAGCTAAAAAATAGATATTTTTGTGGCACTAAAGAAGTAATTGCCAGAGTTCTTTGCGTCACAATAATTTATTAATCTGGAAAGATGAAGACACTGCCCAGAGGTCGTGGCTGACCCGGTAATGAGACCATCAACATCTCCATCAATAATTAACCCAGGACACATTAACGGGGAATTTTTATCAGCTCCCCTTCCAGGTCCTTCATTATCTGCACCATTTGTGTGATGGGAGATTCCCAAAGGGCAGGGCTGCACCTGAACCCTCCATGGGACTGTCTGGGGCTGATTCCCAACACCTGAACCCTCCATGGGAATGTCTGGGGCTGATTCCCAACCCTGAACCCTCCATGGGAATGTCTGGGGCTGATTCCCAACCCTGAACCCTCCGTGGGACTGTCTGGGGCTGATGATTCCCAACATTTGAACCCTCCATAGGAATGTTTGGGGCTGATTCCCAACACCTGAACCTTCCATGGGAATGTCTGGAGCTGACAATTCCCAACACCTGAACCTTCCATGGGAATATCTGGGGCTGATTCCCAACACCTGAGCCCTCCATGGGACTGTCTGGGGCTGATAATTTCCAAGACCTCAACCCTCCATAAGAATTTTTGGGGCTGATGATTCCCAACACCTGAACCTTCTATGGGAATGTCTGGGGTTGATTCCCAATACCTGAACCCTCCATGGGAATGTCTGGGGCTGATAATTCCAACACCTGAACCCTCCTTGGGAATGTCTGGGGCTGATTCCCAACACCTGAACCCTCCATGGGAATGTCTGGGGCTGATTCTCAATCCTCAACATTCTGCATCAGAACTCTCCATGGGAATGTTTGGGACTGATTCCCAACACCTGAACCCTCCCTGGGAATGTCTGTGGTTGCGCATCCTGTGCCCGTTCCTGGCAGGGGCAGGAGCCATGGGCAGTGTCCTCCTGCCTCCCGAATATTTCCCAAAATGAAGTCTCCACAGCCTCTTTGGTTGAGCTGCCTCACAATAAAAAGCTTTTCTTACAGTTTAAAAACCATTTCCAGGTTTCAGTGTGTGCCCATCACCTCCTGCCCTGGCTCTGGGCAGCTCAGGGGGTCTGGCTGGGACATCTCTGCTCCTTCCCAGCATTTTCTTGGATGAGATTCCCCTGCTCCTTCTCTTCCTGAGGCTAAATCATCCCACCTCTCCTTGCCTGGTTTGATCTCATTCTCTAGCCGCATTTCTAGCTTCAAGCAGAGAGGAAAAATTACAATTAACCTGGTCTGGAGCTAAAACTTGAACAAGCATTGACTTGTTTTTCCCTCCCCAGCCCTTCCTGGGAATGCAGAGCTCTTGGGAAAAGATCCATGAAACCCTCAGCCCGGGATAGGGATTGGGAATTGTGTGTGCTGGCAGTGGGGGAGGTTTGGGATCTGTGGAAAAGGGAATGATCTGGGCTTTCCAGGGCCCTGCTGGAGTTACTGTGTGACCCCTCAGAGTCAGTGCCTCCTGTTAGCAAAGATGATGATCACTGTGTTTACCTGAAAGGCATAATTAATGTGAAGTTAATTGAGTAATTCTGTATTTAATCTGTTATAACAGAGAATTCGATTGACTTCCTGAACCAATCAATTTTTCCTCTCTCCCTCAGATTGTTTTGGGTCTTTGCTGGTGGTTTTCAAGCATTGCCCAAACCCAGTTTGGCTTCACCTGGAGCAGCTCCAGCAGCTCCCTGGATTCCCCCTGGGAGAGGAGAGATGCACAATTCCCGAGGGATTTGTCAGTCCATCCCATAACCATCACCAGGATTAAAATAAACATGTTGGAAAAGTCCAACAAATACCTTTTTCACCCCCATTAAATGCGCCCTGTACCTAAACAATTGCAATTGATTTTGTCTGCTCTGGCAAACACGAATTATCCCCTAATCATCCCAGCTCCTGCCTCGGCTTTCCAAGTGGGAAAACTCTGACATTGTCATGCACAGGAGAGAAGGTGGAGGCGAAGGGAAGGTGGGATTCTCCCTGCTTGGCACTTCAATTAATTGTCACCCTTAGAGCTTATTTAGCACCCTGCAAGCTCAAAATTAAATAAATTACTTTTTATTTTTTGCTTTTTGCTCGTGGTTTCTGCTAAATGGCTGCTTCAGGTGTCAGCAGTGCCAGGCCCTCAGAGTGTGGCATTGTTTGGGTTTCTCCAAAATGGGCACACGCAGCAGAATCCTGAAGGGGCAGGAATTTTCAGCTCCAATCCAGTTCTGTATGAGCCAGGCTGGGTGGCTGAGTCCTGGAGATGCAATTCCACAGCCAGTTATCCAATTTGGGATAACAGGGATTTCCTCCATGGAGAGGACAGGGAATGGCATCACTGGGGCTCCCTTTGCTGGATAAGGTGGTTTATTTTTTAAATGGCTTTATCCCCATTTTCCTGTTGTCTTATATTTTGATATGGCTTGGATTTCCTTTGTTTAGTGATTTAACAGCTACTTTGGATAATTTCTCTTTCTTTACTCTTTTGTCCTGCAATGTCTCTCTGCAGACCCTTTTTGTATTTAATCCTGAAAGAGTCATATGAAATGTAACGGCCTGGAACCGCATTGTCCAATCCATTTATCCTGCCAGGAACACAAGGCTCCTTCCTGGAAGGGGAATGAACCCCCTTTTGTCACAGAGAGAGCTCAGGAATAGGATCTGGAGTGAAAATCTCAACCCCAGGGTGTTTCACCTGAGCTGGAAAGGAGCTGCTCTGAGTGTCTCCCCATCCAGCACACGTTCCATTGTTATTTTCAAGTGCAATCCTTCTCCTACAAGAGGCTCCTCGGTGAACTCCGAGGAAGCAAAGCCTGATTTGGTGAGGAGCTGAGTGCCCTTGATGTCGATGGGTGTGAAGGATGCTCAGCCTCTGGAAAGGGAGCTCTGGATGAGGTTTAACCTGGCTGGGAAGTGCTGGGATAGTGAGAAGTGGCAGGGCAGGATTTCCTGGTGGTGCTCTTGGTGTTTCCTTCATTTGTCTCCTGTGCAAAACTTCTCAGCCTTTTTCATGGGGACAGTCCAAGGGATGGCAGGAGGTCTCTGCCCTCTTGGCCATGTCCTGAACTGAGGGAAGTTGGAAGAGTCCTGTGAGCAGCAGCATAAGGGGTAGAGTGACAAGGGGGGAAATTTAGGAAAGCTTTTCTGAGTTCCTGAAGAAATGGAAACCACAGGAAATATTCACCTGTATGATGGGTGTGAAGGATGCTCAGCCTCTGTATGAGGTTTAACCTGGCTGGGAAGAGCTGGGATAGTGAGAAGCGGCAGGGCAGGATTTCCTGGTGGTGCTCCTGGTGTTCCCTTCACGTGTCTCCTGTGTAAAACTTCTCAGCCTTTTTCATCGGGTCAGTCCAGGGGATGGCAGGAGGTCCCTGCCCTCTTGGCCATCTGGGTCCTGAATTGAGGGAAACTGGAAGATTCCTGTGAGCAGCAGCATAAGAGGTAGGGTGACAAGGGGGAAAATTTAGGAAAGCCTTTCTGAGTTCCTGAAGAAATGGAAACCACAGGAAATATTCACCTGTGTGGTATTCCAGGCTGTGCAGAGAAAATCATTCCACAGGGCTCTTCACTAGATTTTTCACAGAGTTTAACATTCAAAGCCCAGAGAAGTTCATTGGTTCAATGTTAATTGGTCACAAGTCACACAGATCTTATAATTTTGGTTATTGGTTATTAGTGTATTGGTACATTGGTTATCGATGCCTCCGCCTTCGATGGTAATTAGGTCCTCATTCTTCATTATTGATCTTTTGATCTTATTCTCTTTTTTGATCTGTTCTCCAACCCAGGAAGGCTGTTGGGGCATTGATGTTTTTGTGACTGGTCACTTATCCCCTGGGCATCCCTGGGCACCTCCCAGTCCACTGAGCTGCTCCTCAGGCCTTGCCCAGGGGACAGAGCCTGTGGAAAAGAATCTTCCATTCCCTTCCCTCTGGGTGAGGATGGACAAAACCACTGATAAAGTTTGTTAAAATAATTTAGAAGTTGTCTCATTTCCAACAGCTGGGCTACGAGAGAGGTGAGCCATGGGTGGAAGGCGAAAAGGCACCAGCTCAGCTCAGCAGATTTGTTGTGACACTCTGGGCACACCAATCCCTGAAGTTTCAGTTCCTTTTCTGTCACACGGGACACTCCCATTGCCTCTGCATCCCTTTAGCTCCCAAATTCTGTGTGTCTCTGACAGGCAGAGGAACAGCCCTGCTGACAGCATGTCCTGTGTCCAGAAAATAACAGTCAGGGCATGAACAGAGCCTGTCCTGCATCCAGAACAAACACAGCACTGTCGTGATAGGACAGGAAATAAAGGTGCTTGACTCCAGTCAGGGGCAGCAGAAATCAGCAGGTTTATTTACAATCCATTCAGCCCTTTTATAACACACTGTGCTAAAGGCACGTTATTGGTCCAGAGCACTGACACCTCTCCCATGGGCTGNNGGGCATGTTGTGCATCCAGAACAAAACACTGTGTGTTAGACTACAATGTAAGATGTAACCAAAAGTATGTTTCTATCTGTTCAAACCAGCTGGGGCCGTGTTCTTTATCCCCTCCAGGCCCCACCCTCCCCCCAGGGGATCTCTGCTGTCCACGGCCCATCCAGGCTCACTGCAGGGCTGAGACAATTCCATCAGCCCATGGGGAGATGCTCCACCCAGGGGGAGGAGCCCAGCATTCCCACCTGGATCAAACCTGGCATTCAGAACACCACAAGCAGCCTTATCCACTGAATTCCCAGGGGACAAGAGCTCCATAACCACCACTGGACCTTCAGAGGAAGATCAAACCCTTCTACAGGATCATTGCTCCGACAGAACCACGTCCATCACTCCAAGAGGACTGCAGCCACCATTTAACTGAACTGCTACCAACACCCCGACCAACAGCCTGTCAGGTTGTGTTCTGACTCTGTCAGTCTTTCTGTATTACTGCATTTATTTTAATTTTCCTATTAAATTGTGTTTCTGACTCAGGATCTCCCACAGGTTTGGTTTCAAACTCGTACACACCGACAGGGCACAAACACACCCAGGAATCCCAAAACCCAGAGGGTTTGCTGCACTGGGGTGTTGATGCACCAGCCCAAGGCAGCGGTCATGAATTGTTGACAATTAAACACTTAGCACATGAGGAGCTGGAGATAAGAACTGGGCTGTGAGCGCTTTCATCAATAATTCACAGGACATTAGAGCCTCAATGTCAGAAGTTGTACCAAGCACTGCCCTGACAGGGCATTAATGAAGCTGCTTCAGCCATTACACGCAAATTGCTAATTTATTCATCATTTACCAGCGGTGGGGAGAGGGGGGAAAGGAAAACCCAGAGTGTGAGTTCTGCAGCCCCTGGAGCAAAGCTGCACTGGGGCTGCTCTGGCAGCAGCTGATTCCTGAGCTGTGGATCTGTTTCATCCTTGGAGAACGAGGCCAAATTAAAAGGGAGCAAGTGAACACAGCCCAGATAAATTGACTCCAAGCAGGCCTTATCACCAAATCATCCACTGGGGCTGAATGCTAACAGAGTGAGGCACTCCTGCAGTCAGGAGCATGAGGAAAAAACATTATTCTCATTGCCCAAAAACCTACTCTGAATTGGTGGTGTTTTGTTGCTGCAGGACACGAAAAGAGTGACACTCACACAGTCATCAGGGCAAAAAGAGGGCGTGTATTTTTCAGCCTTGATTTATACAGATTTTGGACAATGACCATGGATTGGACAAATGAGGTTGACACCTCTCCAACCACACTGGTCAAACTAGAAGTCCATCAATTGTCCATCAATTGTCCCTCCTCAAGAGAGGAACAATAAACAAGAAGAACAGTTTACAAAACATCACTTTTGTTTACATGAAAATCTGTGAGAAACTCCGCTACAAAAATGCAAACATCAGAAGGCTGAAAAAGATCAGGGGGACAGTGTTTAACCCTGGGATTTGGGGTGTTACCAGTGCCTGGTTCCTGTGTCTCATCCCAAAGGCACTTTGATCCCTGGGAGAGGGAAGGTGTGGGCTGGTGTCTTTACAAACAATTTGATGGGTGTTAATGTCTTTGAAATGGGTATTAATGTCTCTACTGACCTTGAGCAGCAGGTTCCTCACCCAGGCACAGGCTCCTGAGATAGGCAAGGGTCTGCATGAGCCTGAGTTTCTGAACTTTGGGGTAAAACGGGAGGTTTAAGCAGGGAATGTGTGGAAGGTGGTTCAGGGAGGATGTACCTTCCCAGTAGCTCAGCCAGTGGGGAAAGGAAGATGGCAACATGGGGCCAGGAATTTGGGATAAAAGGGAGGCTGGACCCTCCAAAACCCCAAGAGAGAGAAAACCCTGCAGGATATGTCCTGGTGGAATCTCTCACTTTATTCAAATAAAGTTGAATGACTCCTCTGTCTCTTTTGTGGACATAAACCTCTGGTGTTTGTGGATTTCCCTGGCCAATAAAAACATTCATGAGGAGTTAAGAAGCATTGATGAGGCACAGATATTCCCTGATCGTGTCAGGATGGGGACATTTCCTGGGGACCTTCAGTGCATTCCTGTCCCACTAGTGAGGAAAGGTGGGTGAAAACCATGATAGTTTCCATCAGCTCAGCTCTCACCGGGGTGGCCCTGTCACCAGAGAGGCGAGTGTCACCCTGACAGGGTTGTGACAGCCCTTGAGAGCAGAAAGCCCCAGAAATGTGGGGCATTTGGGGGGTCAGTGGGACTCTGGATGGATTTGGCTCATGTTGCCACTTGAGGATGAACGAGTTGATCACTTTGGCAAAATTCAGTGTGTGCACACTCACCTCCCTGCCCAGCACCACAGAATTCCTGAGTGGTTTGGGTTGGAAGGACCCTCAATCCCACCTTGCCCTGTGCAGGGACACCTCCCACTGTCCCAGGGGGCTCCGAGCCCTGCCCAGGGTTGTCCTTCTCCCCAGGGAGCGTTTGGAGCAGACTGGGCAGGAGAGGAGTGACCTGAGAGGGTCCCAAATCATTTCTTCCCAGATCATTCCCTCCCCAAATCAGCCCTTCCCAACCCTCCCTGCTTTTTGTCCCTGGTAGGCAAAGTCGAAAACTGATTTTCATGGCAGGTTCTGCTGGACCAGTGAAAAATATTCTCATTTAGGGAGAGAAGAGAGTCGGGTGACCTGAGAGGGGGCAGGAAGAGGAACTTGGCCAAGGATCATGAGCTGCTCCACCTCTGATCCTGCGAGGAGAAGTTACTCAGGGTTGTAAATCCTCAGTAAATCCTCTTCCCCACACAGAAAACACAAACTGTTCTTCTCTCCCTCGCAGGCAGCTTGGGAGGGCTGCTGGTGCTGGTTCCTGGGGCAAAGCTGGTGGAGCGTGGAAATATCAGTTATTGTTAATTTGAAAGTATTTTTGCTTGGGGAAAATAAAAGGGTAAGATGAAAATTCCAAGCATATTTTACACTATGTGTATGTCTGTGTGTATATGTGTATATATTTTTATATATCCACATATATGTAAAATATTCTAAATATAATATATATATTTAGAATATATATAATAAATATACAAATCTTTATATATAACTAGATAAAATTATAAATATATAACACATAATATATATATCACACATATAACACATAATATATATGACACATATAACACATAAATATATGATAACATTTTGAAAATAATATATAAAAATACAATTATTTAAATCTAATATTTTAAAATACAATAAAAATACATACAATTTTTGTGCATATATATAATATCTGTTGAAATATATATATAAATAAATTAATAGAGAATGTAAGTAAATATACACACTCATATATATATAATAAATAAATATATATATTCATATATAAAATAATCACAGCTCAAAGTCTAACACTTAGCCCTGTCCAGACCTCTTTTTCCTTAAAGAGAACCCACAGCCCCATGGCCCACAGAGGATTTGTTTTCTATTTCATCAGAAAATGTAAAATTAAAAAAAAAAAATTAAAAGGAGGGGGTGGCGTTTGTGCTGCAGAGTGAAACTCCCTTGGTTGAGCTCAGCTCCTCAGGTTTTCTGCCTTGGAATTTATGAAATTTTCCATTAGAGCATCACAGGATTTTGAAGGCAGAGAAATCACGTCCACCCTTTGGAAGGAATGTGGGGATTTTGGGGCTCAGCCCGTGGCAGAAGGAGAGCTCGTGGCTCTGCTGCCTCAGCGCCTGCAGGACCCAAAGATCTGGGAAAAACCATCCCTGGAAATGGGGCAGCTCCTGTGGACATTGCTCTGCTCACTCCCAGGCCTGGCAGAGTTTCAAATGGACCCATCCTGGAGAATTATCAACCCAAGATGGAATAAATAACTGCACACTTCAGCTTTTGCACTTATTGGGGATAATAAATATGAATTCCTGCTCCAGTGCTCCTGGCTGTGATGCAGATGGGGTTAACTGAGATATGGGAAAGGTATTTTCCACATCACTTATGATAATTAAGTTCTGAATCTTGTTTGAGGGAGTTGTGTGTGCTGCTGTCCAATCCAGAATAAAAATAGTGATTAATGATGATATTTTTCATATGCAAATGAATATCTGATCTATAGGTAGCGACAAATTGTCATAACAGAACAAACCAAGCAAGGGTTTTTTATTCAGAAGTGAATATTTATGCAGTGTGGGTGCAGATGCAGTCTGGATGCAGATATAGGGGAGGACAGGTTGGTTTCTATGGATTGTTTTTGTGGATTATTATTTATTTTTTTGGAATTCAGTTGAACTCTTGGCCCAGACTGTGTCCCAGTCTTTTTCCTGCTCCTTCAGGGGGCTGGATCCTGGGGCTGGCCAGGGGTGACTTCATCTGGGATGGATTGCAGGGAGCCAGGAATGAGGAATTAGCATGGAAGGGCTGGAATCTGACCTTGGGATTTGTGCAATTTTCATTTCTGGTACAGAGTGAGGTCACCCAGACACCCTCAGAGATCCAGGCTGTGGGATGCTGAGCAGGGAGTTCCTGGGCCACAGTGGGAAATATTTTAAATATTTAAAAATTAAGTAACACACAATGGTTGGCTCATGAGTGACTTTTATAAAGCACTGCCACCATTTTGGCAGCTGAAGTGGGATTTGGGCAGGGAGTTGCTCCCCAAATAACTGATGGGGGTGTTTAGCACAGGGAGGGATGGAAATGCCACAAATATCCAAGTTTTGGGAGCTGTTAAAGCTGTTGAGAACAGCCCAGTGCTGCCCTCTGAGCAACCCCGGTGTGCCTGAGCCACAAATGGTCCCCCTGAGACCCAGGACCTGCCCTGAGCACTCAGTTCATTGCAGCTCCTGGGTAAAGAGGCTGCCAGGAGCAGCTCAGGGGGCTCCTGCTGCCTGTTCCACCTCCCTCTGACACCCTCCTGGTGAATTCCTGGGAATTGACCCAGCCATGATGAGCTGGGAATTGGCCCAGCCCTGGTGAACTGGGAATTGGCCCAGCCAGCCCTGGTGAGCTGGGAGTTACCCCAGCCCTGGTGAACTGGGAATTAACCCAACTGTGGTGAACTGGGAATTAACCCAACCCTGGTGAATTGGGAATTGACCCAACTCTGGTGAACTGGGAATTGGGCCAGCCCTGGTGAACTGGCAATTACCTCGGCCATGGTTGACTGGGAATTGACCCAGCTGTGGTGAATTGGGAATTGACCCAACCCTGGTGAACTGGGAGTTACTCCAGGCCTGGTGAACTGGGAATTGACCAGTCCTGGTGAACTGGGAGTTACACCAGGCCTGGTGAATTGGGAATTACCCCTAGCCCTGGTGAGCTGGGAATTAACTCAGCCCTGGTAAGCTGGGAATTGGCTCAGCCCTGGTGAGCTGGGAATTACCTCAGCCATGGTTGACTGGGAATTGACCCAGCCAGCTCTGGTGAACTGAGAATTACTCCAGCCCTGGTGAATTGGGAGTTACCCCAGCCCTGGTGAATTGGGAGCTACCCCAGCCCTGGTGAATTGGGAATTGGCCCAGCCACCCCTAGTGAACTGGGAATTAACCCAGCACTGGTGAACTGGAAATTACCCTAGCCTTGGTGAATTGGGAATTGGCCCAGCCAGCTCTGGTGAATAGGAAGTTACCCCAGCCCTGGTGAACTGGGAATTATCCCAGCCCTGGTGAACTGGGAATTACTCCAGCCCTGGTGAATTGGGAATTAACCCATCCCTGCCCGGACACAGGCAGAGGTGGGGCCCTGGGCGGTGTCACAGCCTGGATCCCACCCCGGGTCAGGCTGGACTCTGCAGGATCCCAGATCCGGCTGTCAGAGCCACAGAGGAGGAAAAAAGGTGTCACTGATTCTGCAGCTTCAGTTCTGCCTTGTTTATCAAAGTCAGTGTTTTTTCTGACTAAAATGCACTTAGGTTTAAAAAGAAAAAAAATTACAGGCTACGAGTTGGGGAATTAACCCTGTCCCAGCCGCAGCAGGACATTGGAGTGTTTACATTGGGAGTTGCTGCCTGCATTGAAAACAAATGCCTTTTGTGGGGGTGATCAGTGCGATCACAGCTCCTGTAGCAAGGCTCTCACTTTTAACCTGCAGACATTCCTTCTCCTGTCCCCCTTCCCCCGGGAATACAGGAGAAAAAAAAATAAAAATAAAAATACTAGAACAGTTTAGAATTTGCCCAAGCCAAACACACAGGTCAGGTGGATCAGAGCAAGCTCAGGTTGGCGAATCCCAAGGGGAGCAGGTGTTTTGTTTGGAGTCTCCATCCAGAAAAGCCCACACCACAAACATCCCAGGATCCGGGTCGGGCAGGGCAGGGCGGCGGGCAAGGCAATGCTGTGTCTTTAATTCTCTTTTCCGAGGGGGGAAGCGAAGTCTGCAGAGCCATGACAGCCTCACTTGTTCAGCCCTCGATGCGCGCTGGGTTTTCTCCAGTGGAGGGCACTCGGCGCTCCACAAACCCCATCCCCGGCTCCGAGAGCAGCTCCGGAGCATCATCGCGCTCTGGAAAGCCTCGGAATTAGACCAGAGCCGCCTCTCTCAGCACAGCGACAAAACACCTCAAAGCCCACCGGCTGGATGGATAAGCCGAGCCCGGGGGGCTGCTGAGCTCGGGAGGGCTCCGGGAGCAGCGTTTGGAGGAGGAGGAGGAGGAGGATGGATCGCCGTGCCCGGCAATGGCCAAAGGCAGCAGAATGAGGGATGCCAGGCGCCGCCAGAGCTCCGCTCCCTCCTCGCAGAGAAGTTGCTTCTCCTCCATCGCCCGGCCCGGCTTTTCTCGCCCATCGCCCCTTCTCGGTTCTCTGGTGACTTCCACAATGGCTCTGCGAGCTTAGAGTCCCTCCCTACCCCCCACACTCCCCCCATCCTCCGTCCTGCCTTCCCCACCCCCAACCCCTTCCCTCTCCCTTCCCTTCCTCAGCCCCCAAAATTCTCGCCGGGTCCTCTCCGGGGAACTTTGTGGGTTCCCGGCGGGCGCTGGATGGCGGCGGGGCCGGGGCCGGCAGCCGGGCTGTGACATGAAGATGCTGATGGTTTTACAGCGAAGGAACCGGTTTTGATAAAAAAAAGAGAGAGGTGAGAGGAAAGCCAAAAAAAAAAAAAAAAAAAAAAAAA
>SWJQ01000945.1:61221-72528 GCA_007252995.1 Zosterops borbonicus
AAAAAAAAAAAAAAAAAAAAAAAAAAAAAAAAAAAAAAAAAAAAAAAAAAAAAAAAAAGGGAGAAGAGAGAGGAGAAAACCAGCTGGAGAAAGGCTGAAGGAGGACGTTATTGATGACAAAAGGATGGGTGAGTGAACTTTTTGTGGTTTGTTTTGTGGCAGGGCTGCAGCTGTGGGGTGGGTTTTGCAGCTGGATTATCCCCGCTGGCGGGGAGGGGAGGGGAGGGAGGGGAGGGAGGGGAGGGGGGGCAGCAGCAGCAGCAGTTCCGCTGCCAGGTGACTCACGGCACCCGCCGCTGTATTTTTAGCCCTTGTCCCCCTCTCCGGGCACACACACACACACACACACACCTCCTCCCGCAGGGGTGAATTCCTGCCCCGGGTCCAGCCAAGCCCCAGTGCCGGGCAGGGGAGCTCTGGGTGTGCCCCGCACCCCAAATCCCAAATCCCGGCCGGGGTGACACTTTGCAGGATGTGGGAAGCGATGGGGATGCAGGAGGAGAGTTGTTTCTTGCATAGACGGCCCCTGGTACCTCTGCTACATTTCCAGCAGTCATTTGCCAGTCTGGATTTTTTTNTTCCCCCCCTCCCTCCCTCCCCAGCCCCCGAGTCTGTAACAGCCAGAACATATTTCTAGCTGGCTGCTGCTGGCAGAGAGAGCGGAGCGAAAAAATGAGGATTTAAATTAGAAATCTCCCCATTAAAGTGGAAGGCAGGGGCATTCTAGATCAGGAATAATTTTTTGCAGATTGCCCCTTTGGTGTAAAATTGGATTAAAGACCTGCAGCGCTGGGTTGGTTTTTTTTTGTGTGTGTGTGTGTGTGGCAAATAATAACGTGATTATTTATCAAGGAGATATGAGCCCTTGAAATATTTCCTGTCGGAAGGATGCATTTTCATTCTCAGCAAGGCTGCAACTCTGGACAGAGAGGCTGCAGCCCTAAAATTATTTCAGGCGTGCAGATGGGTGCTGGGGGCTCTGACACCCCCTCCACGCCCTCTCAGGATTATTCAGGATTCTATATATTCAATTATTACATATGTCCTCACATCCAGCGCTGCTGCTGCATGACAAGCGTGACATCTTAAAGGCAAACCCTTAAAATCAATCAGGAGAGGGGAATTGAAGGAGAAATATCCCCCTCTAAACTTTCTGGGTTTGCTGCTCTCTGGAGGAGTTGGGTGGCTGTTTTACATCATCTGCTGGATTAATTCAAATTAAGAGCTGTTCAGGTATTCACAGCCATATGTGGATAAGTTTAAATGAACGTGGGTTAAGGCAGTGGTTTATTTAAGAGGAATTTGTCTCCTGCCTTCCCCTGGCATTGGGGTCTCACACCAGCATTCCTGGCACACTCCTCTCTATGGATGGACTTAGTTCCCTGCATCTATTTCTGCATTTCAGCTTCATAAACCCCACGAGTTTTACTTAAACCCACTCCTAAACCCGAATCACTCACTGCAAAAAGTAAAACCGTTACTTAGTGCCTCATTTTACAATAAATAGATGTTATAAAGACGGCTCAAACTCCAGGAGAAGTAGATTTCCCTCCTTCTGGGGTAATTTGGGGCTGGGGGGGATCAGACTTGCAGTTGCTTTCCTTGAGGAACACGTTGAGCAGCACGTATGAGCAGAAGCTCTGGCTCATTTCCTCTCCAGCACTATGGAGCATCCAGCACAGTGACTTGACAAATATGTTTATTGTTCCAACCCCGGCGCGGAGCTCTAAGGACACCCCAGTTCCTCGGAGAGCTGGAGGACAGGAGGGAAAACAGGCTCCTGGTGCTGCTGGGGAGTCTGGAGGTGCTGGGGGCAGGAGGGATGGCCAGGCAGGCGCTCCAAGGACAGCGATTTGCACCACAAAGAGCCGAGGCAGGAGGTGAACAGGTTGTCTCCCAAATCCCCAGCGCTCAGCTCAGCTCAGCCCAGCTGGGGCTGTCCCCGAGCCCCCAGTGACGCGCTAATCTGGTCATTTATCCTCCAGGCTTTTCCAACGGCCCTTTTTTCCTCTCGGACGTTGCAGGTTTCCATGTAATCAAGCGGCGGGGAGGCTCCGGGGTGCTGCTGGGGCTGCTGCCCCTGGCGCTGCTGGCGGGGCTGGCGGGTGCACAGCGAGCCTGCCCCAGGAACTGCCGCTGCGACGGCAAGATCGTGTACTGCGAGTCGCACGCCTTCCGCGACATCCCCCACAACATCTCCGGCGGCTCCCAGGGCTTGTCCCTGCGCTACAACAGCATCCAGAAGCTGAAATCCCACCAGTTCGCGGGCCTCAACCAGCTCATATGGCTTTACCTGGACCACAACTACATCAGCTCCGTGGATGAGGACGCCTTCCAGGGCATCCGCCGGCTGAAGGAGCTGATCCTGAGCTCCAACAAAATCACCCACCTGCACAACAAGACCTTCCACCCCGTGCCCAACCTGCGCAACCTGGACCTGTCCTACAACAAGCTGCAGGTGCTGCAGGCGGAGCAGTTCAAGGGACTCCGCAAGCTGCTGATCCTGCACCTGAGGTCCAACTCGCTGAAGACGGTGCCCATCCGCGTCTTCCAGGACTGCCGCAACCTCGACTTCCTGGACCTGGGCTACAACCGCCTGCGGAGCTTGTCCCGCAACGCCTTCGCCGGCCTCTTGAAGCTGACGGAGCTCCACTTGGAGCACAACCAGTTTTCTAAGATCAACTTTGCCCACTTCCCGCGGCTCTTCAACCTCCGCTCCATCTACCTGCAATGGAATAGGATCCGCTCCATCAGCCAGGGCTTGACGTGGACCTGGAGTTCCTTGCACAACTTGGATTTATCGGGCAACGACATCGCGGGGGTAGAGCCCGGCACCTTCCAGTGCCTGCCCAACCTGCAAAAGCTGAACCTGGATTCCAACAAACTCACCAACATCTCCCAGGAGACCATCAACACGTGGATCTCGCTCATCTCCATCACTCTGTCCGGGAATATGTGGGAATGTACTCGAAGCATTTGCCCCCTGTTTAATTGGCTTAAGAATTTCAAGGGGAATAAGGAGAGCACCATGATCTGTGCGGGCCCCAAACACATCCAGGGCGAGAAGGTGAGCGACGCCGTGGAAACCTACAACATCTGCGCCAAAATCCAGGTGGTGGCCACCGAAAGGTCCTACCAGGCTCCCAAAACCCCGCAGAGACCCCTGTTCATCCCCAAACCCACCGTTTCCAAACTGGAGAGCCACCAGCCGACGTCGGCCGCGCCGAGCCCTTCCGCAGACATCCCGACGCCCGCGGTGGAGCCGGAGTACGAGCACGTGTCCTTCCACAAGATCATCGCCGGGAGCGTGGCCCTCTTCCTCTCCGTGGCCATGATCCTGCTGGTCATCTACGTGTCCTGGAAGCGTTATCCCGCCAGCATGAAGCAGCTCCAGCAGCACACGCTCATGAAGAGGCGCAGGAAAAAGGCCCGGGAGTCGGAGAGGCAAATGAACTCCCCTTTGCAGGAATATTACGTGGACTACAAGCCAACAAACTCTGAGACCATGGATGTATCCGTTAATGGATCTGGGCCCTGCACCTACACCATCTCTGGCTCCAGGGAATGCGAGGTATGAACCATGATCCTCCTAAAACCATTTCAGCTGCTGGGAAGGAGAGGTAAATGTTCGAAGCTCTTGAGGTATCTCTAAATATTAGAAAGATTAATGAGATTTTGTTCCTCTTTTTTTCTTGTCTCCTGCTTTGGGGTTTGCTCTGTAGAAGGTTCTCTCGCGTTAAATGACAACAGGCAGGGAAGGGATGGTGATTATTTTGAATAATTAAGACTTATTAAAAAAGCGATTAAGTTGGAGTCAACAACTGTGATAAAGGCATCTGGAGTGTTGTTCTCCTCCTGTTTGCACCCATTTGATGAGCTGTGGCTACAAGAGAATCCTGTTTTTAACGGCTTGGTAGATACAGAGGAGCTTAAGAGCCTTTTCTGGTTTAAAACTAAATATGGAAACCTCTTTTCTCCAGACCCCACACCAAATCTTGAGGGGTTCATGGCCTATTTAATGGTAATGCCAAAGATTTCCTGCATTTCTGATCTGGTTCAGGAGCAAACCAGGGGACAACAGGACTGCAGCAGGATCTTGGAGCTGTTTTTCCTGGAGCAGCAGAAACACAGAGGCTCCTCTGGACCTGAGCCTTTGTCAAAAACAGCACATTTGCAAATGTCTGGGTTGGGAGAAGGGGATTTTTGGAGGGTTTAATTTCATTTTGGTGATCAGTGGAGGCTTAGACAGCCCTGCTGGAGTTGATCTCCACAATCTTCAGGCTGTGTTGGGATTTGACTCAGCAACATGGGAAAACACAATCAGGAAAAGCTCTCAGCGCTTCTCTTCTGCTGGTCCAGCTTTGCAAAGGAAATTCCAAATGGTTTTGCTGCTCTCCTGCCCATGACTCCACTGCTGTGGATGCAGGGGACGGGTTTGTTTGGAATGCTGCTGCTCATTTAGAGCTGCAAAGGAGGATTTGCACAATTCCACTGCAGTCCTGGTCTCTCAATCCTGCCTGTGATGTGGCACCAGGTGGACTTTTCTTCTTTGGTTGTGGATGTTCTACCTGGGAGTGTTTGATGTGCCTGTTGGAGTTTATTCCCAGCCCTTTGTGCAGGCTGGGATTGGCTGTGGGGATGCTGAGCCCTGGAATTTGGTGCTGTGGGAGGTGTGGTGAAGATGAGCAGAGTGGGATCTGCAGTTCTGGGGTCTGGATTGTTCCAAACCCGATGTTTTCACTCTCTGACAATGGGGTGCCTTTGAGAGGTTTCATTTTTGGCACCTGAAATCCCCAGATGGTTTTGGATGGTTTTGGACTGTGGAGTTAAGGGGAAGGAAGAAAAATGCAGTGGTTTGGGGTTGCTTTCTCTGGAGCAGCGTTGTCTTCAGAACAGAAAACCACCTGGCATGTCCCTGTCGCTGCCCCAGGAAAATGCAGAATGAAGGTGTGTGGCTTGGTTTATTCACTGCTACCAGCACAGGTAGAAAATGAGTGATGTTCAAGTTATTTTGAATTTCCCCTGGCTGTCACAGAGAGCATTAATCTGGCCTGGAAGGCTCTGTCCCCTTCACGCTCAGGTTTAACACCACTGAAGTTTCATTACCTTGACTGAAATGCTGTTTGATTTACTCCATGGTGGCAAACAGGCAGATAACTGAGCACCCAGGTAATGACACCACCATCCCTGATGCATTTTGGATGACAGGAGGTAGGGAACGATGTTTAGGAGACTGGAATTGGGATAATTTGGATTACAGCAGGTAATTACAAGGCTCAGGAGCCCTCCCAGGTGCAGACACAGGAGGTCAGCCCGGTGGAATTCCCCCGGGTTGTTACACACAGCATCAAACACCAGGGGACCCCAGCTCACCTGCCTTCCAGGTGCTGTGGCAGCACCAGGACGGTTTAATCCGGGTTAAATTAAACTGATGGCAACTCTGCAGGTCTAAGGGTGGGTTTATGGTGCCCCTGGGTGTAAATCAGACTGGTCAGGGCGCCCCAGAGCTGTTTCTGACAGGTCACTCTGTGTCCGTGTCCTTATTGAACATCCAGCAGCTCTTTGCACACTGTTAGAGACTAATAAATAATGGAGAATAATAAAGACTTCAGGAGATGGAAAGCAGATCATTGAAGGCACATGTAGCAACCCAAAGCCCCCACTGAAATCCTGTCTTCAGCTTGGATTTGACATTCTGCGTCTCCATAGCTACAAGGTTCCACTTGTAAAAGGAGAGATATTCACTGTACAGCACTTAAAAATGGTAAGAAAAACCCTTGTAGAGTCTTCAGCAGTGGAAAGGGTTTGTGTTTGGTGAAGAAAAAAAAATATAGGAAATGGAACCTCTCTTTATTTCCTAATTTACCCATACTTGTGGAAAACTATTATTGTGTGCAGGTGGGATGCAGCTCAGGCCCATCCTCCTCCAGGGCTGCCTGCCTCATTCCCTGCACTCAGCCTGAGGTTTCTCCCAAAAAAAGAAGCCCTCAGAGGGGAGAGGAGTGCCTGGAGAGCTGCATGAGGGCAGGCAGGCTCCAGGACTCATTATTGCTCAGCAGCTGATGGGTTTCACTTCCTGCAGCAATATTTTGTAAAGCCTTGTTTGCTTCCATGTGTTCACCCCCCGTGCAGGGGGCAGCTGAGGGTCCAAAAATGGTGTGGTTTCTTGGGAAGGGGTGATGGATCCGTTCCATTTGAGCTGGGAAAGGAGAGAGATGCCTGATCAGACACTGCTCTGGTGTGGGGTGATTTTTGAGGTCAGGTGGGCACAGCTGGCACCTTTATTTTGGGATCATTTTGGGTGCAGAAGCTTCCAGCTCATCTCATCCATGAACCACTCATTTTCCCCAGCAGAACCAGCCTGGGAATAATGTGCTGAGGTATTTCCACAGCTTCTTTCCTCCACAGCAGCCCCAGGGATGGTGCTGTTTTACAATTCCATGAGGTTCTGAGCATTCAGCAGAGGCCCACAGGTGAGAGCTGCCCTGGAGCAGCTGTGCTTTTTGGGGCTGCTCTTCCCAGTCCCTGCTTCAGGAATTATTCCTTGTGCTGGGGAGAGAGAGCCAAAGGCAGGCTGGCTGCAAACGGGAGCGACTTTGGCAGCAGTGGGATTATAATCACTGACACCTGGCCTGTGCTCGTCTGTTTAGTCTCTTGGCAGGGCTGGCTAAAATAACTGGATGCTCCTGATTTTGGCTCTGGCCATCCGGTTAGCAGAGTGCTGCTCCCTCCCTCCTCCTGGGATTTGCTCTCTGCATCTCCCTCCCTCTCACTTTCCCGTTTATTTGTGCATTTGCTGGAGATCTGGAAGCTGTAAAAAGGGATTTTCACGGAGCTGGCCGTGGTGTTCTGTATTTCATGCGTGTCACACTCACGGAATATCTGGGAAGGGCTGGCTGGGAAGGTGCTGTGGGCAGGAGGAAAATGTTTCNTTTCCTAATTTACCCATACTTGTGGAAAACTATTATTGTGTGCAGGTGGGATGCAGCTCAGGCCCATCCTCCCCCAGGGCTGCCTGCCTCATTCCCTGCACTCAGCCTGAGGTTTCTCCCAAAAAAAGAAGCCCTCAGAGGGGAGAGGAGTGCCTGGAGAGCTGCATGAGGGCAGGCAGGCTCCAGGACTCATTATTGCTCAGCAGCTGATGGGTTTCACTTCCTGCAGCAATATTTTGTAAAGCCTTGTTTGCTTCCATGTGTTCACCCCCCGTGCAGGGGGCAGCTGAGGGTCCAAAAATGGTGTGGTTTCTTGGGAAGGGGTGATGGATCCGTTCCATTTGAGCTGGGAAAGGAGAGAGATGCCTGATCAGACACTGCTCTGGTGTGGGGTGATTTTTGAGGTCAGGTGGGCACAGCTGGCACCTTTATTTTGGGATCATTTTGGGTGCAGAAGCTTCCAGCTCATCTCATCCATGAACCACTCATTTTCCCCAGCAGAACCAGCCTGGGAATAATGTGCTGAGGTATTTCCACAGCTTCTTTCCTCCACAGCAGCCCCAGGGATGGTGCTGTTTTACAATTCCATGAGGTTCTGAGCATTCAGCAGAGGCCCACAGGTGAGAGCTGCCCTGGAGCAGCTGTGCTTTTTGGGGCTGCTCTTCCCAGTCCCTGCTTCAGGAATTATTCCTTGTGCTGGGGAGAGAGAGCCAAAGGCAGGCTGGCTGCAAACGGGAGCGACTTTGGCAGCAGTGGGATTATAATCACTGACACCTGGCCTGTGCTCGTCTGTTTAGTCTCTTGGCAGGGCTGGCTAAAATAACTGGATGCTCCTGATTTTGGCTCTGGCCATCCGGTTAGCAGAGTGCTGCTCCCTCCCTCCTCCTGGGATTTGCTCTCTGCATCTCCCTCCCTCTCACTTTCCCGTTTATTTGTGCATTTGCTGGAGATCTGGAAGCTGTAAAAAGGGATTTTCACGGAGCTGGCCGTGGTGTTCTGTATTTCATGCGTGTCACACTCACGGAATATCTGGGAAGGGCTGGCTGGGAAGGTGCTGTGGGCAGGAGGAAAATGTTTCTGTCTCCTGGAAGGTCATTGCTGTCCCCTCTCCCGAGCTGGCAGGGACAAAACAAACAACAGGGCAGACAGGTGAACAGCTTTTTTTGTGTGAACTGAGCGCTGTGAGGTCGCTTTTTTACACCTCTCCTCCTCCTGTCTGGCCACAGCCTGTGGATAAACAGCCACCTGTTCACACACAGGGACAGCTCTGCTGTGTTTGCCACAGGAGTGAGGACAGGGCTGGTTTTCAGTCATGTTCACACATTTTAAATCAAACAAACAGGATCACCTTCAGCTGGAATTCTGCTCCTTCCCCTCTTTATATATATATAAAGGAATTAAATATGTGCAGGCTTGGTGGGCTGCTGCAGATCTTCTCCTGAGTCTCATTTAAAGGGAAATGTTGACATGCTGGTTTTATTATTTATTTATTGGACATCATGGTGCTGCTTGGAGCAAGAGGCAAAGAGGATAAACCAGAATAATTTCCATCTCCAGAGAGGGTTTGGGGTGAGGCTGCAGTTCTGGAACTCAAGGGGTGCCCTGGGGGCTCAACCTGAGCTCAGGGGGTGTTGTGACCTCATGGGAGAAATCACTCAAGGACTGCCTGAATTTTACATTTTTTAGTTTCTTTTAAGAGCAGTGGTTGCATTTCCTTTGGCCATCAGCCTGAGGGGTTTGTGAGGAGTGCTGACCCCTGGCTGAGCTGTGGGTTCATCAGGGCTTGGGGGAATGGGAATGGGGTGATCCCACAGCTGGGACACTGCAAAGAGCAGGACTGGGAGGTGAGGAGTGATGAGATGGGAGCAGAAACTCTTTGTTGTGGTTTGAAAGCAAAACAAATGAGAGGCTCAAAGTCAGAAATACAATTTAATAAGAAGAAAGGTAAAAAGGTAAAAAAAAATAAAATAAAATCAATGCAATAACACAAAGGAGCACTGACAGAGTCAGAACACACCCTGAGCAGGGTGGTGGGAGCAGTCCAGGTGAGGGGCTCTTCCTGAAGCAGTGATCCCACAGAAAGGTCTGGGAGCTCTGCTCCTCTGGGAATCCAGTGGCTCAGGGCTGCTTGTCCTGTCCCAAATCCCAGATTCTCTCCAGGTGGGAATGCTTGGCTCCTCCCCCTGGGCATTGGGAGCATCTCCCAATGGGATGAGGAGTCGTGCAGTGGCTCCTTGATGGCCCATTAAACAGAGAGAGCTCCTGGAGGGAGTTCCCTGTGAGTCCTGGGCAAGGCATTGATGGGCCATGAGCAGAAGAGCCCAAAGGAGGGGCCTGGGAAAACACTGCCCCACCTGGTTCCAGCAGCTCATGGGGATGGGGATGGGATAAATACTGTGTGCACATCCTACACCACAACCCAGGACAGTGCTCATTAACCCTTTGTGCTCACTGCAGCGCCAAAGCACCAGGGATTTATTTCCAGTGCCACAGGAGGATGAGCACTGTTAACTGAATTCTGCTCCCTTCCATGCTCTGGCTCCTTCTCCCCTCTCTTCTTCCAGCCCTCTGTGGCTGTAAAACCTAAAATTTGTCTTGGGCTGTAAACTGAGGGTGAACCAGCCCATGGAAAGTGTTCAGAGCCCTGGGTTTGTATGGGGAGAGTCAGGGAAGGTGACAGTGCTGCTCCTCAGAGCTCTGCCCTGGGGAGGAACAGCTCAGAAGGGGCTCAGAGAAGGCACATTTTAGAAATCATTGAGTCATAAAATGGTTTGGATGGAAGGAGCCTTGAGGATCACCCAGTGCCACCCCCTGCCATAGGCAGGGACATTTTCCCCAGCCCTGGGTTGCTCCGAGCCCCGTCCAACCTGGCCTTGGACCTTTCAGGGATGGGGAGTTTTTACCACTCCGAGCCTCTCTTTGCCCTTGGCATTGCAAAAATAACCCCAGCCTAAGGGGAGCTGTGCTGGAGAGGCACCAGGGACGCAGCAAGAAATGCATAGGGGACAAAAATTCCCCAAAATTCCAAAATTTCCCTGGGCTCAGCACTTGCCAAGTGTGAGAGCTCCCAAAGATGTTCCCAAAATTGACTGGCCGTGTTTCCGGCGGAGCTGAGCCAGCTGCTGCCTCCCGCAGCAATTGAGGGCTGCAAATTTGGAAAGGAAATGCAGGAGGATGTGGAGCACTTCTGAAACTCTTACTGGGTGCTTCCTCTGGTTCCTGGCTGAGAGAGGAGCTCGTCAGGGATTTGGGGTTGGGGTCCAGGTGCTGCTGAGACCTTGGGAGTGGATTGCTCCGGGGTAATGCAGAGCTCAGAGTGAGGGAAGGAGCTGGACCCACCTCTCCCAAATCCGCCTGAGCTGGGGAACTTCCCTGAGCAATTCCAGGCTCTGCATTTGCTCCATGAGGCCTGTCCTGAGGCTGACAGCTCATTACCAGAGCTCTCTAATTGCTCTGTGGATTCCCAGCCTCGGGCACAAAGTCCAGCTGGGATCATCCTCCCTCTGCTCCCTCTTCACCTTTTTTTCCTGCTTCCCCAAATGTTGCCACTTTCCAGAACCCTCATGGTGGGAGTTATGCTCAAATGGAGAGGCTGCTGCACTGAAGGGAGGAGGACACTGGTTATTCCTGTTATATTCCCTGTGAGGGATTCCTGCACTCCTGGAATTGTGACAGATGCCCTGTTCCCTCCCCATCTCCCTTTTCTTGCTCTCCCCCCTTCCCCTGCCTTAGCTGGCACTCTGTGATGTGCTGCCAGTGTTTTAAGGAGGAGAAAGGAATGGACTAGAGTGGAGCTCACACTAACAATGCTCAGAATTGGGGAAGGAATATTTTCAAATCTGAGTTTTAATTTTAAACACACACAAAATACAAGACACACACTGGGAGGGGCAAACAGTTTTATTAGGAAATGTTCTGCTGCTGGAAATATTCCTGACACGCTTCTCCTGGATAACAGAGCTGACCTGAGCCTGGATGTTGGGAATTCTCTCTGAAATCCAGTGGCTGCAGTGGCACAGAGCAGGCTGGGAATAGCCAGGGCTGTGTTCATGGTTTGCTCTGCTCCTGGACATTCCTTTGGACCATTTGCCCCTGGCAGAAGACACCTACAGGTCTCAAATCCCTTGGGATTGGGGTTCAGGCCCCAGCTTTCCCTGGAGATGCTCCTGGTACCATTGATGCCAAGTCCTGCACTTTGGCCACAACAACCCCTGCAGTGCTCTGGGCTGGGGACAGAGTGGCTGGACAGTGAAAGGGACCTGGGGGACTGATGGACAGCTGGACATGAGCCAGCAGTGTGCCCTGGTGGCCAGAAAGGCCAATGGCTCCTGCCCTGGATCAGGAATGGTGTGTCCAGCAGGAGCAGGGAGGTCAC
>SWJQ01000945.1:77486-99215 GCA_007252995.1 Zosterops borbonicus
CAGAAAATTCCCTGGGAAAGGAATTTCAGAAAACCAAAACACCTCAGGCACAGAACCAGGGCTACAGGAAAGGACCTTAAATCCCATCCAGTCCCATGGGCAGGGACACCTCCCACTGTCCCAGGTGCTCCAGCCTGGCCTTGGGCACTGCCAGGGATCCAGGGGCAGCCACAGCAAATCTGGGAATTCCATCCCAGCCCCTCCCCACCCTCCCAGGGAAGGATTTCTTCCCAATATCCCATCCAACCCTTCAGTTCAAAGCCATTAAAGGCAGTTTGAATCACCTGGGCAGGTCCAGCTTTGCTGTGCAGTCCTTGTTAAAAGGCAGCACAACCTGGTGGGATCACACCTGGCCTGGAAACAAATCCCAGTCACAGCTCAGAGGATGGAAAAGAAAACTGCAACAAGTTTGGATGCTGCAAACGCTGAAGTTCACCAAGACTTGGTACCCATCTCTCTGCTCCCCTTCTGATCTTGCCCAGCCTCAGAGCAGCTCTGTCGGGAGTGTGTGGGAATGGGGACCCGCCCCAGCTGGCATCATACACGATCCCACTGGGCAATCAGGCTCTGCTCCCCTTTCATGTGGGTCTGCAGCTCTTGGCAGCTCTAATTTGCACAAGAACCTCAGGCCAGAGCTTGGTCTGCTCCCCTGGATCCTCCTTCCTCTTCCAATTATCCAAGGAAACCACACCAGTTCCTTGAGCTCTGGAGGGCTGGGATGTTCCTGCTGTTTGGCACAGCCCAGGGCTCTGCACGAATCAAGGATCCACACAACTGTGGAATCAAAAGGGTTGGAAGTTGAAATGGAATTGCTTAGGTTGGAAAAACTCTCTAAAATCATCGAGTCCACTGCCAAGGCCACCACTGATCATGTCCTCAAGTGCCACATCCGCACGGATTTTAATTTCCCCTGGGGATGCAGATCCACCACTGCCCTTGTTTGTAATTTGATCTTTTTCAGCCTTCTGATGTTTGCATTTTTGTAGTNCATCTTGATCTTTTTCAGCCTTCTGATGTTTGCATNCTTCTGATGTTTGCATTTTTGTAGTGGAGTTTCTCACGGATTTTCAGGTAAACAAAGTGATGTTTACATTCCTCTCTGGAGGAGGGCCAATTGATGGACTTCTAGTTTGACCAGTGTGGTGGAAGAGGTGGCACCATACCCTCCAATCCCTGGTCATTATCCAGAATCTGTATAAATCAAGGTCGAAAAATAAATCCCCCTCTTTTTGCCCTGACAACGTGACTGCATGAGTGTCACTCTCTTTGTGTCCTCTAGTGACACTTGTTCAGTGCCTGAAGACCCTTTTGGGGAAGAAATTTCCCCCAATATCCAACCTCACCCTCCCTTGGTGCAGCTTGAGGCCGTTTCCTCGTGTTGGAGGAAGTTTCTCCACAGGAAACTGAGCCCTTCTTCCCAGCACTGGAGGATGTCCCTCCTTGCTGAGAATTTGGCAACCAGGAGGATCCAGGATGAGGCCACAGGATTTGGGAAGTGTTGTAAACTCTGCTGTAATTTATTGTGAGCCAGCAAAGATCCTGTTGCTCTTGAAAAGAAGAAAGCAAAGCAAAGTCACGTTGACTTTCATTAGAACCCGAGCATTTAAACCAGCCCTTGAGCCTTTGAAAATCCCACTTGACTGGCTGTCCCTGCCCTCCCCTCCACTTTACTGGGGTGCCCTGCCTTTCACTGCAGCCTCTGTGGGGGCTCTGGAGCAGGGCTGGGGTTTGGCTGCTGCTGCAGCTTGAAAGGGAAAAGCATCATCTGGAGCCTCCAGCCGCGCCTGTTTTGTTCCTGCCATAAAAGCCAGTCTGGAGAGCTCTGCTTTGTCTTGGGGAGGCATTAGCACAAGGCTGTTTAGTGCTTTTAAAACTCCAGCCTATATTCAAATGCAACAGAGAACTGACTTAAAGCCACTCAGGTGCTGCCTCGTCCCCGGAGTGAAATCGAACGATTTCAATGGAAATTTCGCAGCCATTTCTTCCCCCAGAGTTATAATTTCCTTTTCTCGGAGCCTCTAAATCACACATTAGGCTGCTGGCTTTAAAAGCCACATCAATGTCACTTGTGAAGGCAAATGAAGGCAGAGCGTGGTTTCTCTGCAGTGGGAGCACAAATTGTACAAATCAGGAAAGGAAGGAGCCCACTGGCGATTTTGAATTATGAGAAATTTTTATTTGAAAACAAGATCTATGGGTATTTCCTTTGGTGCTGTTGCTTTGTTGAATCTATTAAGGGTCCCAGTGCTTATAAACTCCTCGGCAATCTGAGGAGTTGATTAACCTCTCTCTATTTATGATTAGCTCCCAAATTTCTTCTATTAATTTTCGAGAGCGAGGTCTGGATGCCGTTGTTTTGCTGTAAAAGTGAGGGGCTGGAATTAATGTTGCTTCAACGAGTTTTCCATGGAGGACATGAGGAAAAGTAGGGAAAAAAATTCATATTTCCCTCATATTTTGCTCTGAGTCTCATAAAGGTATCGGTGTAGTGAAGGTGTCACTGCAATGGCACTGGGTGGGTTTTTAAAGTCCTTCCCAACCCAAACAATCCCAGGATTTTCTCATTCTACATAAAAAAATGGAAGTGGGGCAGAGACACTTCCCCTTTGCTTTGTTCCTTGTCCATCAAGGGCCACCCAGCCTGACAAATGTCCCTGTTTCCAGCACCAGTGATTTCCCTGCACTGAGAGGCGCCTCCAGAGAGTCACTCGAGGACTCGCCGAGCAAACTCCACTTCCCTGATAATTTGTTCCAAAGGTTAATAACCTCCACAGCACGAAATAACTTGTCCAGCTGCTAAAATCATTCCTTTCTCCAGTGTGGCATTAAGCTCATCCGGGAGGAGGAAGAATCTGGGGTTTAATTCGTGGCTCAGGAGAGCTGTGAGTGTTCCCCAGCCCTGTGGCCACAAACCACGTGGAGATTTATTTGTAGTCCCGTTCCTGCCCCTCAACAAAATCCCATTTTTATGGAATTATTCTAGGAAAATTGATATTTATCCCTGTTGCTGATAAGGAATTCTCCTGCTCCTTCCATCCTGTTTTGGCTCTGTCCATGGCTCAGTCCTGCCTTGCTCCGTGTGGGAGCAATTCCCAGGTTTTCCTTTCGTGGATTTGCTCTTCCATCTCTCTGAGACCAAAAGGAAACAGTGACATCTCCACATTTCTCTCTGTGGAACACTGACCATAATCTTGAGGGGATAGAATTAAAAGTATGGATGTTTTCCCATGCTATGAAATGCCATTTAAGGCCAAACACCATTTAAATACAATTTAAAGTGGTGCAATCCATGTTCCCATTAAGTTGAAAGTCACCAAAAATCACTGCAAACCAAGCTCAGTATCATGTTACTGCATCCTCAGATTGCTGAGAAGTTGTTTCCTTTCTTATTCAGAGCAATTTAACAGATTATTAAATATCAACTCTCCGAAAACAGCCTGAAGAAAGGACTTTTTCACCACCCAGGCTCCAGATGTGGGGAGGTTTTGGCCTCACATACGTGGATTTTTGTAGTTTTGCTTTCAGTCTCCTGCTCCAGTGGGGATGTAAATGATGATTATTTCACTCCACATCCATAATAAAAACAGGCTCTGGAAGGATCTGGGTTATTCTGGAATAAGTAAATCCAAGAGCTTCTGTAAATTCAGGATTTTGGCAGCTGAGTGAGGGACAAATGAAGGTGTTTGTCAAAGACCCCAAACCTGTCCTGTCCTGCAGAATTAACAAATTCCTGGTTCACTAAAGATCCTCCTTGAGGAGTCCAGGAATTGCTCCAGTTTTACTCCCCCCTTTAATTTGGGATGAGAAAGAGCTGAAGGTGAAGTTGAGTCAGAAGATTGAGAGGATTTATTGTCTCTGCAGCCCAACAAAAGGACAGGCTTGGTGAACATCTGGGGTTTAGGACGTCTCTTTTTCCAGAACCATCCCAGGTTTTTGACACCCCCATTAAAACTCAAACCTGCAAACTGGAAGAGGTTCGGAAAACCAGGAAAACCCAACCAGCCACATCCCTGGGGTGTTCCCAGGGCTTTGGGATGTTTCCTGTGGATGATTTCTGACCAGGAAATGCTTTTTTCACTTCAAATAAATCCATAAGATTGTTTTAGAAAGAAGGAGCTGGATGTGCTGAGCTCTCTCTGCCTCCCCCCTCCCAGCAGTGAATAAAATTCCTTCTCCTGGTGCCACCTGGGGATGGATCCTTCAGAGACAGAACTTTATATAAAATAAATCCTCACCTGAAGTCTGTCTTTAGTTTGAGTTAGAACAGCAGGTTAAATCACCATTAAGGAGAAAAACCAAGATCTAAAAGGGGGGAAAAAATTATTCCCTTTGAAAATGTGTCAGGTAAAAAAAAAAGAAAAAATAGAACAGATTTCTCTTCATCCCCAGCAAGTGTTAAATCCCTCCTTCATAGGGAGGGGGTGTGGCAGGACAGGTTTAATCTTTAATATTCAAAAAAAGGAAAAGCCTTTGAGTGATTTATTTATTCCGTGTTCACTGTTTTAAGTAATTATCAGGTATGAGCCCAAATTAGCAGCAGACAGCTGAACTCAGTTTAAAGGAAACAAAATAAATAATAAACAACAAAAAAAAATACAAATCCCATAACCTTTCCCCTATGCCTTTTTTTAAAAAAATTTTATAGTTTTTACAATCCACACCTGGCTGTTATTTTTCATCCTGACCTGGTGTCTGGGTACGACAAGGCAGGGGCTGGCCTCAATTCCAACTTAACAGCAGCAATTAATTAGTGCCTGTGTGTACATTCTGTAAGTGGTTTAAGGAGTACTGGTTAAACATTGATGAATTTTAAAGCAGGATAAGCACATAAATAAGAGGTCACATGTGATTTCTGATCATTTCTTACAGCGTGTATTAATTTTTTATTAATTCTGGAGAGTTGTTTACAAACTGCCTGGCACCAGCTGCAGTCAGGAAGCAAATGAAGCCCCCAGAAGAGGAGGGAGAACTCGACAGAAACTCTTCCCTCCTCCAGGGGCATCGGGATGAACCATCCAGGGAACAAAATGGGCTGGAGCTGTTCCCAGTGGATGCTGAGATTGAAAATGGGGATTTTGGGCACCTCTGGGCCAGGTGGAAAAAATTCAAAAATCACTTGGGGTGTTTTGTGTTATTCCAGACTTTCCAAACACAGGAGTGGAGTGGTTTGAGTTACCTGGAGGTCAGAACAGTCACAAGGGGATGATTCCACATGAACACAGACCTGCCTTGCTATGAGTTGTAAAGTTACTCTTTGGAGAACCTTCAAACCAAGGAGATTTCCTTGATCCTGGAGTGGCTGTCAGAGCCCCACTGGGCAAACCACACTGAAACCTGTGGGTGTCTGTAATCCTGTTTTGTGCCTGAGGTGTTTTGGTTTTCTGAAATCCTTTTCCCAGGGAATTTTCTGTCAACAGGAGAAATGGTTTTGGAACTGGAACTTTGTTCTTCATTCCTTTCCCCAGGAGGGACTTCTCCTTGCTGTCCCTCTGCTCTGCCCAATGGGAGTGAAGAGGTTTGTCTTTGTGTCACCAATCCAATTGGTCTGTGTGAAATAGTAGAAAAGGGAGACACATCCCAGAAATAAAGGAGTCATTTTCAGCCTTCTGAATCTCAGAGTCTGTGTCCTTGTGGTGTAAAACAGCATCAGGTACCTTCTTGTTCTTTGCACAAAACCGTGGCAGAGCTCAGAAATCTGGAGGGGAGTGTAGGAGCCTGGATTTCCATGGGGGAAGAGCTGGGGATGGGAGAACCTGGAGCCACTGGAAAGCCATTGGGGCGGAACAAACCCTCTGGGGTGTTTCCTTCAGCAGCAGAAACTATACTGGTGAAAGGAGTTATCCCCAGATTCCCAGCTGTGAGTGGCTGAGTCCCAGAAGAGCTCCAGGAGCTGTGGCAAGAAGGGTTTCTGACCCTGTTTTACGCCACAATGACACAGACTCTGAGATTCAGGAGGCTGAAAATGACTCCTTTATTTCTGGGATGTGTCTCCCTTTTCTACTATTTCACACAGACCAATTGGATTGGTGACACAAAGACAAACCTCTTCACTCCCATTGGGCAGAGCAGAGGGACAGCAAGGAGAAGTCCCTCCTGGGGAAAGGAATGAAGAACAAAGTTCCAGTTCCAAAAACATTTCTCCTGTTTACAGAAAATTCCCTGGGAAAAGAATTCCAGAAAACCAAAACACCTCGTGTAGAAAACCAGGGCTACAGGTGTGCAGCTCCCAGATAACATCCACCATTTGTCCTGTGAATTCCAGTCTTTACAAACCTTTCAAAAACAGGAATAGCAAAAATTAAAATCCTCTTTTCTCTCTGTTTTCCTTCCCTGGCTCGCTGTTGGAACTCTGGGATCCCACTGGGAGCTCTGCTCACGGCGAGCTCTCCCTGGGCATCAGCTCTGTCTTTGTTTCCTTCCCCTCCTTCCAGGTGGGCATTTTCTGTCCCCTCTCCTTGTGCTGGCTGCTGATTATTGTGGATGTGAGGATTGCTTTGTTTCCTTTGGAAAGCCTTCGCCTGGGACTGTTTGATCCCCAGCCTGGAAGCCGAGAGCGGCAGGGACATCAGACAGAGCTCCCCGTGCCACCTGTCTCCCTGCCAATAGGCAGTGCTCATCTTTTTATTTCATCTATTTCCATCCCTTCATCCATCTGATCCTTCATCTGAAGCTTTTCTGTCCTCCCTCCCCATCTCTTTTATTGTCAGGGGTTTTTTTCCCCTCCCCTGAGCCTCAGCTGATTTCTCCAGGGAAGGTCCTTGAACCCGTCAGGTTTCTCTCCAGGAGGGATCCTCACAAAGGCTGCTGCTCTGGTGCTGCCCATTTTTATCTTCTCCAAAGGCACTTTGAAGTGATATTTCCCCTTTGTGTTTCATGAGGATATATAAAATTTCCGAGCAAAAAAAAAAAATCAGTTTATTCATTAAAGGTCTGATCATTGTTTTCCTCCCATTTTTGCTTTCCAAACCAGTTGTTTGTTTATTGGAGGGTGGAGCCCAGGGAATGTGCTGAGTGTGAGCCCCTGCTCCAGGGGCTGCTCCACACTCTGGGATGTCCCTGCCCAGTGAACTGGGATCAGCAGAGCCTGGATTTGTGTCCTGGGCTCAGGGTCTGTTCTCTAGCCTGGAATGGTTTGGGTTGGAAGGTCCTTAAATCCCANCCATCCAATGTGACACAATCCACGGGCAGGGACACCTCCCACTGTCCCAGGTGCTCCAGCCTGGCCTTGGGCACTGCCAGGGATCCAGGGGCAGCCACAGCAAATCTGGGAATTCCAGCCCAGCCCCTCACCGCCCTCATTCCTTCCCAAAATCCCATTTAAATCTCACTTTTTCCTGGTTTGAAGCCATTCCCTGTGTCCTGTTCCTCCATCCCTTGTCCCCAGTCCCTCTCCAGCTCTCCTGGAGCCCCTTTGGGCTCTGAGCTCTCCCATCTGCAGAATTTCTCCTTTCCTTTCAAAGTCGCCAGGCTGGAAGATTTCTGTGTCTTTCCACAACTTTTTCTACTTGTGCCATTAACCAGACAACCTTTGGCCTATAAATTTGAGTTTTATAATCTTCTTTCTCCTGTAGAGAATCCCCTTGGGGCCAATAAACTTCGTAACAGCCTCAAAGCACACATCAGAATCAGGAATTACCCAGTTTAAATTGTTTTGTTTTTTTTTTTTCTTATATACCACACCTCCAGTCTGATTCCTGTTTTGGAATCCACTTTGTACAAAATTTACCAGAAAATTTGATCCTCTGGAATATAATCTCACCCAGGACATCAGGGAATGTCGAATTCAGGAGGGACACACTCTTCCCCTTCACTGGAACAGATTTTAGTGCAGGCTCCCCACAAAATTCTAAATTTTTGTGCACGTGCAAGGGCAGAAATGGGACAGGGGGAATATTTATGGAAACAAAGCCTAGAAATAAAAATTGGAGTGGGCCATTCCTTCATTCCAAAACTGCAGGGAGACCTGGAAAAGCTCCTTCTGATTCTGGCAGAGAGGGTGTGACCCATTTCACCAGGGCTGTGGTGCTGAGCTTTGTGTGATCCACTCGTGGAGCAGCAACAGAACATTCCTGAGCAGGGCAGGGAATGGCCTTGGTCTGGCTGTTGTTGAGTGTCACTGTTTCACACCACAAGGACACAGACTCTGAGATTCAGGAGGCTGAAAATGACTCCTTTATTTCTGGGCTGTGTCTCCCTTTTCTACTATTTCACACAGACCAATTGGATTGGTGACACAAAGACAAACCTCTTCACTCCCATTGGGCAGAGCAGAGGGACAGCAAGGAGAAGTCCCTCCTGGGGAAAGGAATGAAGAACAAAGTTCCAGCTCCAAAAACATTTCTCCTGTTTACAGAAAATTCCCTGGGAAAAGAATTTCAGAAAACCAAAACACCTCAGGCACGGAACCAGGGCTACAGTTGAGCTCCTGCAAAGTGGAAAACCTGGAAAACCAGGCCCAGGGTTGTCACGATAGGACAGGAAATAAAGGTGCTTGACTCCAGTCAGGGGCAGCAGAAATCAGCAGGTTTATTTACAATCCATTCAGCCCTTTTATAACACGCTGTGCTAAAGGCACGTTATTGGTCCAGAGCACTGACACCTCTCCCATGGGCTGAGGAACAGAAATAGCAAACAACTCCTGTTGGCATGGGAAAGGAATATTGTTCACACAAGGTTGTTTTGGGAAAAAGGAAAACTGTTTAAAAGTTTCCCTTTGAAAGGCTTTGAGGATCCCCCCATTCCACCCTACTGCCATGGGCAGGGCTGTCTCTCCCTCCTGGATCTGCTGCACGAGGAAAACCATCAAAAACTTTTCATACTTGGGGTTCCCTGTGGGGTTCATTTCACTGTGAACACACAAATAAGCACATTTCTCCTCTGGCTGCATCAGCTGAGCTGGAATGAGGAGCATTCCCTGGCAGGGGAGCACCAGCATGGAATTCTCTGCAGGGAATTCTGCCTGCCCTCATCTCTGAACCCTCCAACTGGTGTCACTGGTGTTACTGGTGGGTCTCTTGTTGCAGTTGCACAAGGGGAATCAAGCAAAGAGCTTTTTTTTTTATTTTTTTTTTTTTTTTGTCAATAAAGAAAACTCCTGTTTATTCTGCCTATTATTATTATTTTTGAAGTTATTGTTGCTGTAAAAGGCTGGAGCAGATTGCAGCTGGAATAAACCATCTGCTGCCTGGATATCCCACACGTGGGGGGAAATTGCTTATTGATCCAGCCGAGTGTGAACAAACGAGGAAACCATGGAAATATTTGGTGTGTCCAATGGAAACTCCCAGGGCTCATGTGCTGCACTCCAGTCCTGCCTGGAGCAGTAGACTTCTAGGGAAAAAATCAGTTTAAAAAGAAAAAAAAAAATCAGTTATTTTTATAGGAAATATATAGCTTTAATGAAAAAAATCTTGGAGAAGGATGGAAAATGTGCTTAAAAACAGGATTGTGGGGATTTTGGTGACTTTCTGTGCTCTGTGTGGTGGCTCCTGCACAAACTGGAGGTTATTTCTATCAGCTGAATCACCCAGAGAGCCTCACCCATGTCTGTTCTATGTTCTGTACACTTATTTAACCAAACATTTGCACACCCTGAGTGTTAATTTTAAACCAGTTTGACACCACTGCTCGAATGGGGTCCAGGACAGGCTGAAAACTGGAGTTTTCCTGCAGGGATTGCAACACCTCAGTGTGGAAAGGAACTGCTCCTGTGCGAGTGAAATTCCCTGGGAATTCCAGGATTTTTGGGGAGGAAAAGCTGGAACAGGGAGTGGATTGGAGGAGACCAAGTGGTTGGGAGAACATTTCAGGATGTAAAGGAGAACAAAAGGTTGTAAAGGAGAGTTGTAAAAGTGACTGGTGGACTTTTACAGAGAATCCTGTATCCAGGATCCCACAGAGAACCTGTGCATTGCTGCCTGCAATTCCTGAGGGATTCCCAGGGGATTCCTGAGGGAATTTTGTCTCTGGGCTGGGCACTTGGGGCTGGTTCTGCATTTAGGCTGTGACTGAGCTGCCCTCACAGATATTTCTGCTGCCTTCCCCAATATTTGTGATTTTAGAAACTCTCTCCTCTCCACGCCCCCCTGAAAACTGGAGTTTTCCTGCAGGGATTCCAACACCTCAGGAGAAAACAAACTGCTCCTGTTGGAAGTTGGGGAATTCCAGGATTTTTGGGGCAGAAAAGCTGGAGCAGGGAGTGGAATGGATGGGACCAAGTGGTTGGGAGAACATTTCAGGCAGAAAATAAAAAAAAAGTGAAGAGTTGTAAAAGTCCCAGGTGGGTTTTACAGACAATCCTGTATCCAGGATCCCACAGAGAAGCTGGGATTGCTGCCTGGAATTCCTGAGGGATTCCGAGGGAATTCCTGAGGGAATCTTGTCTCTGGGCTGGGCACTTGGGGCTGGTTCTGCATTTAATCTGTGACTGATCTGCCCTCACAGATATTTCTGCTGCCTTCCCCAATATTTGTGATTTCAGAAACTCTCTCCTCTCCACGTCCCCATCCTGCCTTTCCCTGAGAGGGACAAGGAAGGAATTCTCCCTTCCACACACACACAGAGCATTGGAATTTTGTCCTGGATTTCAACTGCTGTGAATCAACGCTGCTGGAATTGCTCATATATCAATATATTTCTACATTTTACCCAAGTTTTCAAATACCAAAAATGCCAAATGAGGATGAGAATCATCATTTGTTTGGCTGAGGCACAGACTCACTGCAGCAAGGAGGGACTGTCCAAGTGTCCTCCTGCATTTTCCTGAATCCAGAGATTCTCCCACCTCTGCTCAACCTTTTTTTAAATTTTTTTTCTTATTTATGAGCTCATTTTGCATTATTCCCTTTTTTCCTGCATTTTCCACCAGCGTTTCTGTAAGAACAGAGATTCTCCCACCTCTGCTCAACCTTTTTTTAAAATATATTTCCCTTATTTATGAGTTTATTTTGCACTATTCCCATTTTCCTACAGAATTTCCTTGTTGCTGTTACTGTCTGGGGGATGTTTTCCTGGTGGAATTGAGAAATTTCAGTAGTTTGAACCTCCTTGGAGCTTCTCTGGGTTCATCCTGTTTAATTCTGGAGGTGGCTCAGGGGTGTGAAATCTGTGTGTTTGTGTGGGACTCTGCAGCCATTTCCCTCCTCAAACGATAACTAATTAAACAGCTAATTAATTTTGTGTCACAGTCTCTGGTAGGGGTTACTGAGCCTTGCTGTCTGTGCGTGGGGAAGGAGGGGCAGCAAGTTTTTAGTGAAATAATTTGGGATTTTTGGGGTGTGCTCAGTTCAGGTCTCTGCTCTCCCTGTGCCATCCCTGCCTTTGCCATCCCCATTCCCAGCTGGGGTGGGAGCACTGCTTTTTTCCCAAAATTAATTAATTTTGGGGGGGGGGTTTTTTGAGGGATAACAAGGAGTGCAAGGCTCCATTCCCAGCTGGGGTGGGAGCTCTGATTTAACTCCAAATTTTGGGGTTTTTTGAGGGATAACTGGGAGTGCAAGGTTCCTCTGCTTTAACTCCAAATTTAGAATTTTTTTGAGGGATAACAGGGAGTGCAAGGTTCCATTCCCAGCTGGGATGGGAGCTTTGATTTTCCTCCAAATTTGGAATTTTTTTGAGGGAAAACAGGGAGTAAAAGGGTTTATTCCCAGCTGGGGTGGGAGCTCTGCTTTTCCTCTAAAATTAATTAATTTGGTGGTTTTTTGAGGGATAACAGGGTGTTCAAGGCTCCATTCCCAGCTGGGGTGGGAGCTCTGATTTAACTCCAAATTTTGGGGTTTTTTGAGGGATAACTGGGAGTGCAAGGTTCCTCTGCTTTAACTCCAAATTTAGAATTTTTTTGAGGGATAACAGGAAGTGCAAGGTTCCATTCCCAGCTGGGATGGGAGCTTTGATTTTCCTCCAAATTTGGAATTTTTTTGAGGGAAAACAGGGAGTAAAAGGGTTTATTCCCAGCTGGGGTGGGAGCTCTGCTTTTCCTCTAAAATTAATTAATTTGGGGGTTTTTTGAGGAATAACAGGGAGTGCAAGGCTTTATTCCCAGCTGGGGTGGGAGCTCTGCTTTTCCTCTAAAATTAATTAATTTGGGGGTTTTTTGAGGAATAACAGGGAGTGCAAGGATTTATTCCCAGCTGGGGTGGGAGCTCTGCTTTTCCTCCAAATTTGGAATTTTTTTGTGGGATAACAGAGAGTGCAAGTTTCCATTCCCAGCTGGGCTGGCAGCTCTGATTTAACTCAAAATTTGGGGGTTTTTTTTAGGGAAAAGAGGGAGTGCAAAGCTCTATTCCCAGCTGGGGTGGGAGCTCTGCTTTTCCTCCAAATTCAGAATTTTTTTGAGGGGTAACAGGGAGTTCCAGGCCATTTGCTGTCCCCTCCCCAATGGGGCACCTTGCTGAGAGGGATTACAGGAAAAAATTGATTTATAAATGAATTTCTGTGCCGTTCTCTCCAGATCCCTGATTTTTACAGCTGGGATCTGCTCACAAACAGAGTTGAGTGATGCAAAGGCATTGGCTAAATTAAAGAGTGATTTTGACTCTGAAGTTCATCCTGGCGGCTGTGAGCTGCTGCTTAAAATGAGCTGAATAGAAATAAATTAAAATAATTTATTTTAAATAATAAAATATTTTATTAATAGTTATTATTTATTATATTTATTGTTATGATATACAATATATAATAATATATTTTATTATTATATTATACATTATTTATTATATATTATTTTTAATAATAAATAATTTATTATTATTTAAGATAAATAATAAAATAGTTTAAATAATTTAAATCATTTATTTTAAATAATAAAATAGAAATAAACAATCAATTTATAAAACAATTAATTTAAAAACAATTAATTTATAAAATAATTATTATAAAATAATTTTTGTATAAAACTACTTATAAATTATTTATAAACTAATTTCTAATTTTTTGTAATATTTATTTGCTATCATAATTATTTAGTAAATGAATTTATTTCTATGTGGAATGGTTTGGATTGCAGAGACCATCCAAAAGGCTCTGGATACAGGAGATTACCAGCAATTACTCAAATATCTTGTTAATAAAATATAAATGCATATAAAGCATGAAATATAATATAATATAATAATTTAATATTACAATGTATTATTATATAATATATAATTATATAAATATATAATTATTTTAAATATATGATAATATAATAATGTAATAAAATGTGTGTATATATAATTATAAGCATATACACTTTATATATTATATATAGTAAATATTATATATAAATATATAATTAATGTTATATATTATTAATATATTTATCAATTAATAAGTATATATTAACTAATATATATTAGTTAATAGATATTAACTAATATTAATAAAGTAAATAAGAAGTAAAATAAAGAAATTAGTAAATCAAATAAATTAAAATAAAATAATATTAGTTAATATGAATTATTTAGTTGTTATATTAAATAATAGATATTACTAGATGCTAGGTGTACAATAGATCTAATGTGACTTTATTAACCATTTCCCTGCTGCCCAGAGAGCTCCTCACGTGTGGCAAAGGCTCCTGTGAGATGCAGAGCCCTGGGGGCTCCTGGAGGCCCCAGGTTTGCCCTTCCCAGAGGAGCCTCTCAAGGATTTTCTGTGGATTTTGCAGGAAAAAGGACGTGCCCGACCTCCTCTTTCATGGATCATTTACCTTCAGCCCAGAACTATTAAAAAATGCAAATGTTCAAAGTTTCAAAGGCAACCGAGACGGGTCGTGATGAATCTGCTCATGAAAAATATTCCTCCTTTCTGTGAGCATGGGAATGTGGATGGGGCTGGGGGCATTGACACCCTGTGGGCTGCCTGAAGGATCCAGATCCCAACACTCTGCCTTCCACAGAACCATGAGATCACAGAATCACAGGATCACAGGATCACAGGATCACAGAATCACAGTCACACAGAATCACAGAATCATAGAATCACACACAATCACAGGATCACAAAAACACAGAGAATCACACAGAAACACAGAATTACAGAATCACTCAGAACCACAGAATCACAGAATCACACAGAATGACAAAATCACGGAATCACAGAATAATAAAGAAGCACAAAATCACAGAACCACAGAATTTAGAGAATCTCACAGAATCACAGGATCATACAGAATTGGGATCACAGAATCATAGAACCACAGAATCAGAGTCATAGAATCAGTCACACAGAATCACAGAATCACACAGAATCACAGAATCACACACAATCACAGGATCACTGAGAATCACAAAAACACAGAGAATCACACAGAAACACAGAATTACAGAATCACTCATAACCACAGGGTCACAGGATCACACAGAATGACAAAATCGCAGAATCGCAGGATCACAGAATAATGAAGAACCACAAAATCACAGAACCACAGAATTACAGAATCACAGAATCACAGGATCACAGAATCATACACAATTGGGATCACAGAATCACAGAATCACACACAATCACAGGATCACTCAGAATCACAAAAACACAGAGAATCACACAGAAACGCAGAATTACAGAATCACTAAGAACCACAGAATCACAGGATCACAGAGTCACACAGAATGACAAAATCACAGAATCACAGAATAATAAAGAACCACAAAATCACAGAACCACAGAATCACAGAATCACACAGAATTGGGATCACAGGATCACAGAACTGCAGAATCACAGTCATAGAATCACACAGAATCACAGTCACACAATCAGTCACACAGAATCACACACAATCACAGGATCACTGAGAATCACAAAAACACAGAGAATCACACAGAAACACAGAATTACAGAATCACTCACAACCACAGAACCACAGGATCACAGGGTCACAGGATCACACAGAATGACAAAATCACTGAATCACAGGATCACAGAATAATAAAGAACCACAGAGAATCACAGGATCACAGGATAACAGAATCACAGAATTACAGAATTACACAAAATCACACGATCACAGGATCACACAGAATCACAAAATCACAGGATTACAGAATCACAAAACCACTAGGTTAAAAGAGACCTTTAAGATCATCAAGTCCAACTCAAAATAAAGAAAATATAGTCAGTCAGGAGATAGATGTCAACAAAACTACACAGTTCCACAACAGCTAAAGCTGGCCCACACTATAACTCAAGCTAGTTAGAAAATATTGAAAAAAGTGCTTTAAAATCCCAGTGGTCTGTATTCCACCCCCTGCTTTTCTTTAAAAGAACTCTCCTCGCTGCAGATGTGCTGTGCTCAGTTTTAATTATTTTTTACTTTTGTTCCAAATGAGGGTGAGGATACTCTGACAGGGAGAATTCCCCCCATCATCCCCTCCTGCCCCCCAGCTGAGGGACAGNCCTCCTCGCTGCAGATGTGCTGTGCTCAGTTTTAATTATTTTTTACTTTTGTTCCAAATGAGGGTGAGGATACTCTGACAGGGAGAATTCCCCCCATCATCCCCTCCTGCCCCCCAGCTGAGGGACAAACAAAGTGAGGCTTTGGAGCTTCTTCACTTCTGTGGCCGCGGACAGGGTTCCCTTGTCTGTGCAGAGTGGAGATGGGATTAATTAAAAACCCTTCTTAATGGTTCTCAGAATGTTTTCCTCCTGAGCCTCAGAAGGAGATACTGAAGGTTTGAATATCCACATTTTGAGGGGGTTTTGGGGGTGTTTTTCTTCCTTTCTGCAGCAGTGAAGCACTAAGTTGGTCAGGTTTGGGGAGGCATAGATGTACACTGACTTTTGGCTCTTCTGGTCTAATTAATATTGACACAAGGCACCTGCAGGGCCTCAGGACTTTATTATCTGCTGTTCAGAGGTGCTGAGCAACACTCTGACAGGCCAGAGAAGCTTCTGATTCTCTGTCAAATGAGGAACCTGACTGATCTTACCTGGCAAACTTCAGCTGCTGCCACCTGAGCGTGTCAGTCCTGCCTCGGCTTCAAAGCAGGACCTTCCAAACTGGCAATAAATCCTCTCCTTTAATCAGCTCAGCAGCCAGGAGCTCTCTGTGCCTCCTCCCGGGCCCTGATTTATGAATTTCCCTCCCTGGGTGCCACGTTCCACTGATCTGAAAGGGTGTAGGTGATGCTGTTCTTGAGTTAAGAGTAAAAAAAAATAATTTAAACCTGAATGCTCTGCTCAGTTAATGATAATGCTGGAGCACATTACATCTTCCAGGAGCTGTACAAACATTAACTAATTAGTACCCCCAACTAATACATAATAGGCTGGGCTGTAATTATGCATTGCTAGCAGAGCTGGAGGAATTATTCAGTGAGGAGAATTTACCCGACACGTTTTGGGTTCTTTTTTTCCCCCCTCCACCCCTTTGCTGTTGTGAATTTGTTTGCAAAATATTCCCAGGTGTGGTGGTGGCTGCCCCCACCTCAGCCCCAGAGGGAGTAAAGGGGTCCTGGGGGTTCTGTGCCATCAGCTCCTCCTTTTGTTTGATCCCAGAATCCATCAATGGGCTGGGAGGGACCTTGAAGATCAACCAGTTCCATCCCCAAGGGCTGGTTTGGGGCTAATGTTTAATTTGGGATTATTGTTTATGTTGGGAATACTAATTTTTTGGGGATTATTGTTTATTTTGGGATTATTGTTTATTTGGGGATTACTATTTATTTTGGGACTGTTATTTATTTTGGCACTATTATTTATTTTGGGACCATTACTTATTTTTGGACATTAATTTTTTGAGATTATTACTTATTTTGTGACTATTATTTTGGGATTATTATCTATTTTGGGATTATTATTTATTTTGAGACTATTATTTATTTGGGACTATTACTTATTTAGGGACTATTATTTATTTTGAGACTATTACTTATTTTGGGACTATTACTTATTTTGGGACTATTATTTATTTTGGCACTATTATTCATTTTGGGACTATTAATTTTTTGGGATTGTTATTTATTTGGGACTATTATTTATTTTGGGATTATTATTATTTATTTTGGGACTATTTTTTATTTGAGACTATTATTTATTTTGGAACTATTATTTATTTTGGGACTATATACTTATTTTGGCACTATTACTTATTTTGGGACTATTATTTATTTTGNCCTCCTCCCGGGCCCTGATTTATGAATTTCCCTCCCTGGGTGCCACGTTCCACTGATCTGAAAGGGTGTAGGTGATGCTGTTCTTGAGTTAAGAGTAAAAAAAAATAATTTAAACCTGAATGCTCTGCTCAGTTAATGATAATGCTGGAGCACATTACATCTTCCAGGAGCTGTACAAACATTAACTAATTAGTACCCCCAACTAATACATAATAGGCAGGGCTGTAATTATGCATTGCTAGCAGAGCTGGAGGAATTATTCAGTGAGGAGAATTTACCCGACACGTTTTGGGTTCTTTTTTTCCCCCCTCCACCCCTTTGCTGTTGTGAATTTGTTTGCAAAATATTCCCAGGTGTGGTGGTGGCTGCCCCCACCTCAGCCCCAGAGGGAGTAAAGGGGTCCTGGGGGTTCTGTGCCATCAGCTCCTCCTTTTGTTTGATCCCAGAATCCATCAATGGGCTGGGAGGGACCTTGAAGATCAACCAGTTCCATCCCCAAGGGCTGGTTTGGGGCTAATGTTTAATTTGGGATTATTGTTTATGTTGGGAATACTAATTTTTTGGGGATTATTGTTTATTTTGGGATTATTGTTTATTTGGGGATTACTATTTATTTTGGGACTGTTATTTATTTTGGCACTATTATTTATTTTGGGACCATTACTTATTTTTGGACATTAATTTTTTGAGATTATTACTTATTTTGTGACTATTATTTTGGGATTATTATCTATTTTGGGATTATTATTTATTTTGAGACTATTATTTATTTGGGACTATTACTTATTTAGGGACTATTATTTATTTTGAGACTATTACTTATTTTGGGACTATTACTTATTTTGGGACTATTATTTATTTTGGCACTATTATTCATTTTGGGACTATTAATTTTTTGGGATTGTTATTTATTTGGGACTATTATTTATTTTGGGATTATTATTATTTATTTTGGGACTATTTTTTATTTGAGACTATTATTTATTTTGGAACTATTATTTATTTTGGGACTATATACTTATTTTGGCACTATTACTTATTTTGGGACTATTATTTATTTTGGCACTATTACTCATTTTGGCATTATTACTCATTTTGGGATTATTACTCATTTTGGGATTATTACTTATTTTGGGATTATTATTTATTTTGGCACTATTACACATTTTGGGACTATTACGTATTTTGGGACTATTACATATTTTGGGATTATTAATTACTTATTTTGGGACTTCTCTTATGTCATTATGTCCAGGCTGAGGTGAGTCAGGCCCCCAGAGCATCCCCTTTACATCCCCTCTGCCCTGAGTGTCAATTCATGGCTGAACACTCTTGGAGGGCTTTTCCAACCTCAATAATCCCATGAAATTGTTATCAAGGGAAAGGGTGGGAAGGGAAATGGATGCAGGAAAAAGGAATAAAAAAAACCCCATATCCCATGATGGAGTAAATCCATTCTTGGAATTTAATTTAATGAAAACCTGTCTATATCTCTCTATATAATACAGATATCTATATATATATAAAGATATCTATCTATAAATATATTTCTATCAGATGGAAAGTGCACTCTGTCACTGCTTCTTCTGGAAATGCCTCTGTATTCAGATTTTCTGTTTAATTGTTGCTGCTTTCCCAACACCTTTGGGAGCATGAGGGGGACTGGAAGTGTTTAACCCTGGAAAAGGGGTGACTGAGACAAGGGGTGATTAAAGAATTCTCAATGATGGCTGATTTCAACAGGAGTTATTTGGAGCTTCTCCTCTGTCTCACTGCTCAGAAATCAGGAGATAGTGAAACTGAAAGATGGGAAGCAAAATAAAAATAAATAAAATTGGGCAAAAATACTTTTCTTCATTGGGAGGAATAAATCTGGGGGAGTCACAGCCACGGGATGTCCACGGGCTGAGATTTCCTGGCTTTAGAGAGAACTGGGCAGGAACAACTAAAAATGGTTTGGGTGATGCTGTCAAGATGAGTAAAGATATTTTAGAAAACACAGACAGATAGTTTGTGGAATGTGCAGATATTTTATGAAATGTCTGTACATATTTTAGGAACAATTCCCAGATTGCAGTGGACACCTCCCTGCCCAGGGCAGGGGTTGCAAGGAGAGGATCTTGAAACTCCTTTCCAACCCAAATCACTCCCAGATCATCATCATGAAACGATGATTTATGATATAAAATTTCACTCTTTGAGTTTAAGCCAGCCTTAGATCATGAGGAAAAAGATGGTTTCCTCATCTGGTGAATTATTTTTACTCCTCTTCCTGTCTCTTTTTGGCTGCTGAGCCCACACTGGCCTGAGGCAGCTGTAAGTCCCCAGATCTGAAANCAAGTCCCCGGATCTGAAACATTCCTTTGGGTGAAACGAGGCTCTCCCTTTGCAGAAACCACCCCTGGAAGTGCATCCCTTATGGAACTCCTCTCCTGTCTGCCATATTCACACTTCTTGTTAACAGTTGCTCGGATTTTGGTTCTGCTGCTCAAAGCCACACTCTAAAAATTCCCCCCCTCTGTCACCTCCCGGGGCGGCCGCAGATGGAGCAGAAGGCTGAGGGGAAGAGCTGCAGGGAAGTCTCTCCTTCCCCTCCCCTGGCATTTCTGATCCTCTCTCTCTTTTTTTAGGAAGAGGAGGTGAAAATACAAATATGGGCTAAAAGCAGCCTGTTAGTCTGGGAAAGCTCCGGGATCACTGTGGTGGGCACAGCATCCTCCAGGTAACCACAGCAACCCGGGGAGGGGGGTCTGTGTTCTTTGCACGGAGGATTCAGAAAATGCCTTTTTTTTTGTCAAATTTATAAATACCTGCCTGGGTTGTGCTTCCCAGAATGGGTCCTTGTAGTGGTTTTAGTGGTGTTCCAGTAGAAAAAGAGCTGTTGGGAGGTTTTAGTGAGGGAATAAAAAGGAAGAGGACTCGTGTCTCAGATAAGGATTTGTCTGATCTGACTGCAGGGTCTGTGTTCAGCCTGTCCAGGTGTGCTTGGCTGGCTGATATTCAAAGAATTTTTGATTAAAAAAAGCATTAATTAATCCTGAACATGGCTTTTGTGCATGAAGTGAGAGGGTCTGGTGAGTGATCTGGGGCAGAAGGGCGGTGCCTGGATGTTTTCCTTCCCCAAGCCCAAGGAATGACATCTGGAATCCCCCTGCCCATGAGCTTTAAGGTCCCTTCCAACCCAAACCATTCTGTGAGTTTATAATTCTTTCATTCTAATCCCATCATTCAGAGCCAGGACATCCTTTTGGCCAATTTCTCTGGAGGCTGGGAGTGGAAAAAAATGCTGTTTAGTGGCCCAAAGAGTGAGATTTGAGTACAAAAAACCAAGTAAAAAAGAGGATTCGGCCCATGGGCCTTTGGGGACATGAGGTGATGTCACTGGAGCCCTGGGTGGGGATGGAGGGACCTGGTGTGAGGGGAGTGGGATCCACTGAGGGAGATTCCACAGATTCCCAAATTCCACAGATTCCAAGTAGGCTGGGGTTGGTCCTGCTCTGGCGCTGGGGCTGCTGCTCTTAATGATTATATGATGCTCTTAATGATCTTAATGATGCTTAATGATTTTAGTTTTTCTATTCTCCATCTCTTTGTCACCCTGCAGTTCTTCAGTGCAGAACCCCAAACCCCACACACAGTGGGAGCTGCTGCTCCCCCATTTGGGGCAGACACAACAATCCCTCTCCAGGCCTGGCAATCAAGGGCCCCTCACTGCCTCAGGCCCCCAGGGATGGGAACAAAAGTGACTTGGGGGCAGCAAACTTGGGCTCAATGACTTCATGACCTGGAGCTGGAATTGGGAGATGAACCCCCAATGTGCAAATGGCCCAAACTGATCCAAGTGTGCAAACCCGTGAGCCATGGGCCATTTTTGGGTGCAGCCCCTGGGGAGCTTTATCTGCCCTAAATGTACCTGAAGGCCCTTCAATAAATAGAAATAAACTGCTTTTTACTGCCTTAGTTCTGCCTGGCCTCTGTTTTTAGGTAGCCCCAAAAGGCATCACTCTCCTGCATCCCAGTCCCAGCTGCTCTGGCTCCGTGTCCCTGGAGATGATGTTCCTAAATGCCTGTTTCCCTGACAACCAAAGCCTAACAAATGATTGGTCAATTGATAAATATTTTTAGGATTGAGCACAGTTTATAACCCGCTGCCAAATTTCCCGGGGAACGGGATATTGGAGATCTGAGGCCCAGACTCTCCAGGCCTTGTCTAAACCAAAATTGGCTTTGTGGTGGTTTTGTGCTCCTTGGAGCCATCAAACCCAAGTGGTTGGTAATTAATCCCAAAGGAGAAGCAGCCCGGATGGATCCTGATGTGCACAGGGATGCACAGGCACGCCCGGCTCCTTTCTCACAGGAACAGCCCCAAAATGATCCTGGGGATGGCACAAAGGGCTGCTCCTGACAAAGCCAAATTAAAGGAGTGGATGCTGCCTCACTTCCCTGGCAGGGAGATGAGAGGGAACCGTGCTCGCTCCTCTTTGTAGATATGGAAATTCCCCATTAGGCACATCTGGCATGGGGGCTAATGAGAGCTCCTGAAGGAGATGGGCTTTTGAAGAGAATTCGTGGCAGCGCCCTGAATTAGAGGGGAAAAAAGGAGAACATCACATCCAGGCGCTTTTTTTTTTTTTT
>SWJQ01000945.1:117517-132329 GCA_007252995.1 Zosterops borbonicus
ACACCAATCCTGCAGTCACAGTCTATCCAGGTAAAAGCTGCAGCCAGAGGCTGTAAGGAAACAATTGCAGTCCCAGTGCAGCAGGAAATCCCTGATGTCAGAGTTGATCAGGCAATAACCAGCAGTCAGAGGCTGCAGGGGCAACCCACAGCAGGAACTGCTGCAGAGTCAGGGAATGGTTGGAGTCAGGATGGCTGAGCTGTGAGGAGGAATAAACCAGGACCCTTCTCATGCTGTGATGAACAGTCTGTCTCTCGGCTCATTTCTACCCTCTGACAAGATGATAAAATTCAACAAATTCCACCTCCATCCATGGGCAGGGACACCTCCCACTCTCCCAGATTTCTCCAAACCCTGTCCAATCTGTCCCTGGACACTTCCAGGGCAGCCACAGCTGCTCGAGGGACCCTGTGCCAGCTGCCCAGAGGAGAGTGAATACAACGGTGATTAATCCCAAAATTCAGAGTTTATTTGTTTAAATACAGCCCATAAAATCCCCAAAGTCATTTAAATCAACAGAACTTCCGCAAGTGAAATTGCCACTGTTTGGTTTCATGTTTTTGAGCATTTGAGGGCTCTCCCTGCACATTCTCAGGATTTTCTCTGCATCAATAAAGGACCCGGAGCATTTGATGAGATGGGAGAAGGGTTTGGTGAGCTTTGAAGCAGCATTAACCTTTTGCATCTTTCCCACCTGTGAAAAGCAGCTGAGATATGAGCACAGATTCTTTACAACCGGAGAATAAAAACAACCCACCCAGGCTACAATTTCCTCTGACAGTGACATTGCCACCCTGATTTTGGAATTAAACTGGGGAAAGCAGGAATGAGATGAGTTTCAATCCAGAGCAGGTGTAAACCTGATTTCTGTCATCCCCATAATGAATTTAAAAGCTCTGTTATCAACACTCTGTTTCCACAGGTGTTGCACACAAAAGCTTGGACTTACCAACCTCCAGCTAATTAAACCCAATTAACGTAATTTGGTTTTTTGTATGGGAATAGCAAAGAGAATTAAAATAAAAGGTGGGGTTGGTGTCAGTGGGAGAGGATCAGCTCCAGCAGGGACAGAGATCCCACATGGGAATTCCATCTGTTGACTTCAGAAATCAAACAGATCATTTCTATTGGGATTTCTTTATTTATTCACTGGTGAATTGGATCACATAAATCAGATCCAAGAAACAGCCAGAAACTGTTGGTGGTGAACACAGAATTGCTCTGGAAAAAAAGGCAGGAAACCCAAAAAAAGCCCAGTTATGGCCCAGTTGTGCAGATTTAGCTGCAATTAAGTAACTTCTGGGCTCAAATGCAGTGGAAAATCAAAGAAAAATCTCGTGTTTCCTTCCTGTTAGAGAAATAATGGAATGCAGGTATGAAAATGCAATTTATAGAGACTTCAAAATGCTCTGAGGCAGATTTGTGTTTGTGCAACTCCAGCAAGGAATTCTTTTGTCCAAATTGGAATTTTGCTGCTTGCTCCTTGTTTGAACCTGGCATAATCCAAGTGCTGGGGAATAAAATGATCCGGGGAAAAAGGCTGTTCCCAAGGCAATGTCTGGGTTAGGATTTTTCAATGTCAGATTTATTTTTTATTTTTTTAAGGGCGACTAAGGTACATTTGAAAAGAGAATATTCTCTCAGAGCTTTAGTTTTTATCCCTCCTCAGATGCTCCTGATCTCCCATTTGATTGCAGTGAATCTCAGGAAAACAAAGAGAAAATCACAGAGTGGGAGCAGTTCCCTGATCCCAAACTCCAGGGCCACACAGGATAAGGGGGCAGAGGGACAGGAGGAGGGTCCAAGAGCTCAGGGAGGAGGAGGAGCAGCTTGTGAAGCTCTGCTGTGGCATCACCTGCTGAGAAATTCATGGAATTCATTGCCCAGCACCACATCCCCATGGATTTCCCTTGATTTTCCCTTAGTTTTCCCTTAGTTTTCCTTTGGATTTCCCTTGGATTTCCCTTGGATTTCCCTTGATTTTCCCTTGGTTTTCCCCTTGGTTTTCCTTTGGTTTTCCCTTGGTTTTCCTTTGGTTTTCCTTTGGTTTTCCCTTGGATTTCCCTTGATTTTCCCTTGGTTTTCCCTTGGTTTTCCTTTGGTTTTCCCTTGGTTTTCCTTTGGTTTTCCCTTGGTTTTCCCTTGGTTTTCCCTTGGTTTTCCCTTTTTCCATGGTTTTCCTGCTCACCCTGGAGCAGATTCCAGCTTTAGGATGTCTGGCTCGGAGGACATCCTCAGCAGGTTCATTCCAGGTGGGGAAGTTTGGAATCAGCAGCTGCTCCAGCCGAGCACACCAGGCTGGAAAAGCTCTCCAGAAGTTTTTCCTGGTGGTATTTCTGCCCTCACCTGCTCCTGACCCCTGACAAACATCCACAGAGCCTCCATTTGATATTTTATTCTTTTTTTAGCCTCCAAATTCCAGCTGGAGTGATGTAGCCCTTGGCAAAACCAGGATTTAAGAGAAATCCCATCTAAGCATCTCAGGGTTTGGGGGGTGCAGAGGGAAGCAAAACCAAGTGCATTTTAAATTTGCCTCTGGAAATGGAAGGGGATTGAGGTTTCACGAGGAGCTGAGTCCTGGAATTCACTCACAGGGGTGTCCAGAGGGAAAATGCCCAGGGAGATTGCTGGCCTGGTTGCATTTATAGGACAGGAGGCAGTGGAGCAAATACTTGCATTTAGCTGATGTATTTCTATATAAAATACAGGAATATATATATTATACACATGAAATCATATTTATATCACATAGATATGAAATTATATCTATTACAGCATATATCCTGAATATTACAATACATATTCTATGTTTAGTATGCAAAATTGAAGAGGCAGGATTGCTGTGGGAGCACTTTAAACAGTCCAGGGCACTNATTTATATCACATAGATATGAAATTATATCTATTACAGCATATATCCTGAATATTACAATACATATTCTATGTTTAATATGCAAAATTGAAGAGGCAGCATTGCTGGGGGAGCTGTTTGAAGTCCAGGGCACTTTCAGAAATATATATATTATACATGTGAAATCATATTTATATCACATAGGTATGAAATTATATCTATTACAGCATATATCCTGAATATTACAATACATATTCTATGTTTAGTATGCAAAATTGAAGAGGCAGGATTGCTGTGGGAGCACTTTAAACAGTCCAGGGCACTTTCAGAAATATATATATATATATTTTTATATATATTTATATATATATAATACATATGTAATTGTATTTCTATCATGTAGTTATGAAATTATATCACATAGATATGAAATTATATGTATTACAGCATATATGCTGCATATTACATCACATATTCTGTGTTTAATATGCAAAATTTAAGGGGCAGGATTGCTGTGGGAGCACTTTAAACAGTCCAGGGCACTTCTAGAAATATAAATATTATACATGTGGAATTATATTTATATCACACAGATATGAAATTATATGTATTACAGCATATATTCTGCATATTACATCACATATTCTGCATTTAATATGCAAAATTGCAGGGGCAGGATTGCTGTGGGAGCTGGTTAAGGTCCAGGGCACTTTCAGAAATATATATATTATAATTATGGAATTATATTTATATCATGTAGTTATGAAATTATATCAGATATGAAATTATATCTAGTACAGCATATATCCTGCCTATTACAATACATATTCTGCATTTAATATGAAAAAATGCAGGGGCAGGATTGCTGGGAGAGCTGTTTAAAGTCCAGGACACTTCCAGAAATATATATATTATACATGTGGAATTATATTTATATCACATAGATATGAAGTGATATCTATTACAGCATATATCCTGCATATGACATCACATAATCTATGTTTAATATCCAAAATTGCAGGGGCAGGATTGCTGTTTGAAGTCCAGGGCACTTCTAGAAATATATATATTATATATATGGAATTATATTTATATCACATAGATATGAACTTATATCTATTACAACATATATTCTGCATATTACATCACATATTCTGTGTTAAATATGCAAAATTGCAGGGGCAAGACTGCTGTGGGAACTGTTTAAAGTCCAGGGCACTTCCAGAAATATATATATATATTATACATTTGTAATTATATTTATATCATGTAGTTATGAAATTATATCAGATATGAAATTGTATCTATTACAGCATATATCCTGCATATTACAATACATAGTTGGTGTTTAATATGAAAAATTGCAGGATTGCTGATTGAAGTCCAGGGCACTTCCAGAAATATATATATATATATAAAATACATATGGAATTATATTTATATAATGTAGATATGAAATTATATCTATTACAGCATATATCCTGCATATTACATCACATATTCTACGTTTAATATGCAAAATTGCAGGGGCAGGATTGCTGGGGGAGCTGTTTGAAATCCAGGTTATAGAGAAGATCCAGAACAGCTTTTAGGGGAAATAANATATATAAAATACATATGGAATTATATTTATATAATGTAGATATGAAATTATATCTATTACAGCATATATCCTGCATATTACATCACATATTCTACGTTTAATATGCAAAATTGCAGGGGCAGGATTGCTGGGGGAGCTGTTTGAAGTCCAGGTTGTGGAGAAGATCCAGAACAGCTTTTAGGGGAAATAAACTTCCTGTGGAGAAATGGAAGTTGTCAAACTGGGAATCCCCTCCAGGACAGTCCCCTGGCACTGCACAGGTACCTGGGGGAGCTGGGGGTGACAAGACTCCAAGCCCAGGGGACTTTGTGGCACTCTGGGGTGGCACAGGGACAGCCTGAGCTCTGGGGAATCGCTGCTGATTCCTCAGAGGCACCGAGAGGAGCTGAGAGATAATTCCCTGTGAATGATCAGGGAATGGGATTGCAGGGATCTTTTTGACTTCTTCAAAACCCTTCATCAAAGAGGATTTTTATTTTTTTTTTCTTTCCCTTGTTAAGTTATTTAAATAAATTTCCTTAGGCTTTTTAGGCCCCAAGTTGTGTCTGGCTTCAGACAGAGGCAGTGCCTGGGGAGAAATAATCTGATTATTGAAGTTAATTCTTTCCACTCCATTGCCCCAGTTTGTTCCCAGTTCGTTCCCAGTTCTACCAGCGCTGGAGCCATTTGTCCCTTCAAGGAAAGTTGGGAATGATCCCTGTTCATCCCCCTGGAGCACAGGAACAGCAGGAGGGGGAATGTCTGCAGGTAAAACCAGCTGTGGCTTCCCAAAAAAAAAAATATTAAAATAAATAAATAAAAAAGAGAGTTGTTCTGTGTGACTGGAGAGCTCAGGCATGGATTTGGAATGAGGGAATTTGCTCGTTTCCAGTCCAGCACACAAAGTCAGCAATAAATTAAATATGAGGCTTTGCTGTACCTTCGTCTGTCACCGAGGCCTCGGCGCACGGGAGCAGCTCCCGCTCCTGGCCTGTGGAATAGTTAACAAATTCCATACGGTAATTGTGCTCAATCATTTATACAACAACACAGAGGGGGTAGGAAGTCCAGACAGCTCCAAGAAAGGCTTTGCATGCTCCAATTTGCTTCAAAAATGAGGATGTGTCAGGTCTTACACGAAATGAACGTCAGCTCTGGGGCTGACAGGGAACTTGGGATGCTCTGGGTTAAGGACAACGCCCTGCTCGTCAAGGAGGGCACGAAAAGCAGCCCAGAGAACTCAAATTTCACTTCAAAGCCCAAAGAAGAATGGAGCCTTTCGAGGAGCTGACAGGAAGCATTTTAAAACAAAAACTTTTCTGCAGTTTTTTTCGGTTTATGTAACACGAAGTCATTCTTTGGAAGTATAAAGTCATTCTTTGGAACTCATCCCCCCGAGATGGCTTCGAGATCCAGAGCACCAAAGGGGTGAAAGGGATGGATTTTCAAAGGACAGGTGTAAGATTAATGAGGATATTTGGGGTTGTTGTTCAAAGAGATCTGGATTTTTGGTGGGGATGGAAAACCGTAAATTCAAGGACGTGAACTGAGTGACCAAGGCTGAAGTCTGGGAGGTCGGGACGTCTCACAAAAGAAAAATAACCAGTAAATTTTAACCCAAACCCGTTTCTAACCTACCTCAGGTGTGTTTTGTGCTGGGTGTGCTCTCTCAGCAGGACAGCCCTGGATTAAGTTTCAGTTCCATTTTCTCCCTTCTCTGCACTCCTTTCACCTTCCCCGTTGAGCACATGGAGCTGAAATGGGCTGACACAAAGAGTTTTAAATCAACACAGCACTGAACAACTGAGTTCAAAGGGAATTATTTGAGGGTTAGTGAAGTTTAACCAGTCCTGGTGCCAAATCACTCACCTGGATCAGGCTCACCTGGCAGGTCTGGCACAGCCAGGACCTACAAAAATATTACCAGTGAGCACTCCCATCCATCACTGCCTCTTTGGAAATATTTTAACACTCATTTGATTCCTTCAACCGCAAGATTTGAAAATTCTAATAGTGAATAACTACTATGAAAGAATCCAGTAAGTGACCAAGGACAGACTGGGAAAGCTCTCAGAACTTTGTGTCCCAAAATGCAGCACTTTTTTTCAATATTTTTTTTTTATTCTGAGCTTACCTTTCTCTCCCTGCCCTTGTGCAGCCTCCCAGAGAAGAGTTCCTCTGGGAATGTCTGGAGAACCTCTGAGCTTCATTAACTCCTCAGGTCTCCATGAGCTGGGAAAGGAGGTGTTTTTCAGGTATAATAAACAGAAGTGCAAACTCTGAGGGGCAGTGACTGTAAATGGAATTTTAAACTGCTCCCAGGTGAGGATAAAAGTGCCATGAGAGGCTCCTGGAAATGCAAGAGGTCACCACGAGCCCTTCCAAAAATCCCCTTTACCAGGACACAGGTTTTGCTCAGTTCTGCTCCTCCCACAACTTTTTTTTTGCTGCTTTCTCACGATCTGGTGACTCCCAGCCAAACTGGACCAGTCCCCTCTCAGTTTCTACACAGTGCTGACTCTGCTCCTGGAGGAGAAATCCTGAAATCCCTCTCCCCCCTCAGCAGCATTGAACTTTCCAGAACAAACTGTGCCAAAGGGTTGGTGGGCAAGCCAGAGACTGGAAAAAAAACTGCATTTGGCTTGAACTGGGCACAACCTTCCTCTTCCCTGCCAGTAAATCAAAGAGCTTTTGTCAATAATTGTGCAGCATTGTGGATGAAAATAAGAGCATTTTTGCAGTTTCAGTTGTTTATGATGATGCTGGGGGAAAGAAAAGGCTTAATTTGGGCCCAGGATACAAAATGGGAGAAGCAAACACATTGTTTTCTCTGTGGGTTGCAGAACAAGGACGAGCAGCAAAGAGATTTTGGGCTGGAAGAGGGTCCAGCTGGGAGCGTGGCTTCCCTCTGCTCTTTGTTTCCCTCCCTGAAGAACTGCCCGAGCCCACTTGGACACGGGACAGGACGGGAGGAGAGAAACCCCCTCGGGCTGTGCCAGGGTGTTGTTCTGGTCCTTTTCAGCCTTCTGATGTTTGTGGTTTTGTACTGGAGTTTCTCACTGATTGTAACGTGAACAAAGTGATTGTTTTTCATACCTCTCCTGAGGAGAGACAATGAAGGGATTTCTGGTTTGACCAGTGTGGTTAGAGAGGTGTCAACCTCATTTGCCCAATCCAGGCTCATTGTCCAAAATCTGAATATGTCGAGGTTGGAAATAAACTGCTCTCTTTCTTTCTGCTCTGACAGCTGAGTATGAGAGTGTCCTTCATTTTGTGTCTGTCTAGAGACACCAGGGTGTCACTGTGGGACATGAAAGAGTCCAAATATTTCAGAAGGCAAAGAGCACAGAAAAAAGGCTTTATTGTCTAATTCTCACCACCTTTTATCAGGTGTTCCCATCCAGACTGACCATGGCTGGGGAATAGGAACGACACCTCTCTAATGCCATTGGTTAAACCAGAGAAACAGCAAAACACCACCTGGAGAAAGATTGTTCTGGGAAAGGAGAGTTGTTTGCCAAGAGTGTTTTGAGGAGAAACTTTCTTGGGAAATTTTTCCTTGGGAAAAAGTCAGCAGCTGCCAGCAGGATAAAATCTCTCAGGCCACACCTCAGGGCAGCTGGAGTTGGGATTTCACCAGGTCCCAACCTGGCACCTCAATTTTATTTTATATTATTTTGTTCCCAGTCCTGCTGTGAACCCGTGACACCCCCACCACTGCAATGCCCGGCTCCTCGGGGCTGCCAGAGCTGTCACACAGCTCACAACTGCTGTATCTGCAGATTCCAAGCCTTTGATGGAAATAATTATTGCTGCTGGTGGGGCCCAGAGCACTTTGTTGGGAAGGGATTGATAATTTTCTTTCTTTGTGAAGAAGAGTCCAAGACACAGAGAGGAAATGGCCCAAATTCGATTGCTGTCCACTTACAACCAGAAACACCTGCAGAATTTTTAAAGAGTTGGCTTGAGCTCCTTGCACTTAAGGAAATGACTGGATCTGTCTGGGACAAACCCTGACCAGTTTCCTGAATGGCCAATTCATTATCCAGCAAAGTGCTTAATTTTATTTTGTGGGGTTTGGCTCTTCGGGTCAATTCTGCCCTTGGGATGAGGTATGAAGAGAAAGCATGAAAAAACAATTAGTATAATAATAATAACAATAATAACAATAACAACAATAATAACTAATAATAACAGTAAATATGATTATAATAATAAACAATAATAATAACAATAACAACAATAACAACAATAATAACTAATAATAACAATAAATATAATTATAATAATAAACAATAATAATAATTAATAATGACATAATCAGGAATCTGGGCTTGCTGTGTTTATATCACAAATGGATTTGTCCCCTTGCTCCTCTGCACATCTGTGGCATCACAAATTCTCCAGGAGCACCAGCAGCAGCATCCCTGGTGTGGAAGGAGAAAGAGAATTGCCAACTTTATCCCAAAGAACTGGGGAAAATGGCTGTATCTTGAAACTGTATTGGAAAATTTTATTGTGGATTCTTGGAAAGTCAGGGAGGAGATATGAGTGGTCCAACACTGGTTGGAAATATTGAATAGTGCTGGAGTTTCCTCTCTTATTAATGACACCTGTGCCTTGGGATTCACACCTGCACTGCTCCAGAGCCCCCGTGCTCCTCTCTGGTGTTCGGAGCTCCTTTTCTCAGCTCTGGTTCCAGACCCTGAAGTCACAATCCGAGAGCTCAAAGCCAGTCCTCTCCTGGATTTTTTTGGGCAAGAGTTCACTCTGGGGAATGCCAGGCAGTTTGTGTCACACTGAATGTCACTGCCAGAAGAGGAACCCACACATCCCCTGGAAATACAGACTTTTATCAGTCACTCAGCTGGGGATGAAAAGCCTGGAGTTCTTCCTGATGAGTTTGCCTGGAGTTCTTCAAAATCTGCAACTGGGATGTCGCTGTAGGACATGAAAGAAAGACTCCAAATATTTCAGAAGGCAAAGAGCACAGGAAAAAGGCTTTATTGTCTAATTCTCACCACCTTTTATCAGGTGTTCCCATCCAGACTGACCATGGCTGGGGAATAGGAACGACACCTCTCTAATGCCATTGGTTAAACCAGAGAAACAGCAAAACACCACCTGGAGAAAGATTGTTCTGGGAAAGGAGAGTTGTTTGCCAGGATTGTTTTGAGAAGAAGCTTTCTGGAGGAATTTTTCCTTGGGAAAAGGTTAGCAGCTGCCAGCAGGATAAAATCTCTCAAGCCCACATTGGGATAGAGGGAATGGAGTGATGCAGGATGGAACTATGGAATTCCAGAGTGGTTTGGGTTGGAGGGACATGAAATCCCATCCAGTCCCACCCCTGACACAGGCAGGGACACTGGAGAACCTCCAAGAGCACCCANAACTGGGATACAGGAATGGAGTGGTGCAGGATGGAACCGCGGAATTCCAGAGTGGTTTGGGGTGCAGGGCCCTGAAATCCCATCCAGTCCCACCCCTGACACAGGCAGGGACACTGGAGAACCTCCAAGAGCACCCAGCCTCCAGGAGTGTCGATTTTATTCATGAAATAAATGTTTGCAGAGCTCTGAGTCAGGATTCCTCGATGGATGTGGGATAATACAACAATTCGTGTTGTGCACTCACCGTGACACTGGCAACGAAAATCAAATAAAACACCTGGACAAAGCTCAAAGTTTTGAGCCTCAAAGGAATAACTGGTTTTGGGCTCTCAAAAATAACCTCCCAACATACTCTGAGGACAAGCACTGAACTGCTCACTTATTATAGAGCATTAGTCACTCCAGCACACCTCCAACCTCGCTTTTTGTTCTTTTCATTTCTTCTGCACAGGCTTATTTTTAGAGGGCTGCACTCAAATCCATGCGCAGCAACGCAGCCTAAAATATCAGCCTTTAAATTAATTCCATTTCCCCCCAGCTCCCCCCCTCCCTTCTCCAGCAAAACAACTAAAATTACACTGCCTGGTGGATCCCAGGCTCTGCCTCTCCCCACCACAGAGGAAAAATCTCTGCAGTCCACGTGCACAACCAATTCCACCTGGTGGTGTTGGAGGAGTTTCCGTGGCTCTTATTTCTGCTGAGCTCCCAAGTTTGGGAACAATTCCTCTGGATGAACGGCTGGAAACGTGAGGAGGATCTGAAGGGGTTCAGTCCTGGAGTTTAAGGCTGGCTGGGATCTCTTCTGGTGGCCCCAGCTGGGAATTCTGGGCATCTTTTCCAGTATCCAGCGGGTTCTGGAGAACTCTGGGTGTTCTCTGCTGGTGCAGTTCCTTGGAAACTCTCCTGAGTTCCCTGCAGTTGAAATCTCTGATTAAATGTGGAGTTAATCAGTTGCCAATCACGCTAATTATGGATAAATTCTGACCTGGGAAATGCTAGGATAAAACACAGTGTCATTAGAGGACACGAAAAGAAGACACTCACTTGTCAGGTTGAGAGTGAGAAAAAGAAAAACTTTATTTTTGGATTCAGGGTTTAAATAGAATTTGGACTTTGACCAACAATTGGAGGGACGAGGTTGACACCCCTCAGACCCCACTGGTCAAACCAGCAGTCCATCAGTTTGTCCTTCCCCCAGAAAGGAATGTATTATGTACAAAATATCAGTATTTGTTTTTGTTACAAGCGTGAGAAAACTCCAGTAGAAATGAGAAACAATCAGAAGGCTGAAAAATCAGGGCGACACCACAGGACAAGGCAATGAACAGGAAACGTGCCCTGATCTCTGTGCTGACGTTAATTCAGAGCACAGAGCTCTGAGCTCCCAGCACAGGGTCCAGTCTCTCAAGCTCTGGGCACACATGGAGGCACAATCCTGTTTTTCCTGGATTTGTGCGCTGGAAACAATTCCTGCTCCCAGCCAGAGAACAAACCCCAGAGTTTAACCCCAAATTTCTGCAGGAACCTGTTTAGAAGAGACTCTGCTTGTCCTGGGAATATTTCTCTGTGTCAGCTCACTCTGCACTTCAATACAAAAATATAAAATTGGGTTTTGAACTGTGGCTGGAACACAAACCTGCCCTGGGACAGAGCCAGGGGCAGCAGGATTTGGGGTGTGGAAGAGCACCCAGAGAGTCACCACAGGGGTTATTTGGTGCCCACCCCCTGGGATATCACTGAAACCCCTGCAGTCTCTGTTTGGATACAATAAAATGTTAAAACCACTTTCCTGCCCACTTTAGACATTGTCCAGGGGCAGTTATGGCCTGATCCAAGGAAATTCTTTGTTCCTCTCTCCTGTTTAATGCAGGATTATTTATCCTGGATCAAATCCCACCATCCCATATCACTTTTCCCCTTATCAGGTCCTGTAGCTCCAACTCTCCATCATTCCTTGTCTCAGCTCTAATGATTGATGATTTAACATCAATTAATCATTGATGATTTAATATCTTGCTTGGCAAAGTGGCATTATCCTGGTGTTCCATCCTTCACCCCAATTGATTTGATTGACCCTGAGGAGCATTTAAGGCAGGTGACAGTGACAAGGCAGGTGACAGGAATGATGCCTTCAGTTTTATCTTCCATGTATTTCATGTTCTGTGGTGCCCAGGGGGGCAGCTCTGAGCTCACAGTCAGTGTCACTCAGCTCTGCACACAGCAGGGACACAAAACAAACCCTTTTCCTGCTGCACACCAAGGACAACTCTCAGCCCAAAAGCACAAACAAGGGGGGCTGGAGGGAGGGACAAGAAGGATGGGACCTCACAGCCTGGAGCTGGGATTGGACAATTCAACCCCAATGTGCAAATGGACCAAAACTTATAAATGTGTGAGACCTCGTGACCAGTTGTGCATTTGGTGTCCATTTTGTGACTATTTTGGGTCCATTTTGGGTCCACCTNGCATTTTGTGTCCATTTTGTGACTATTTTGGGTCCATTTTGTGTCCACCTTGGGTGCAGCCCTGGCCAGGCTCTTGTCCTGCCCAAGGTCTTTCAATAAATCTCTCCTTTATTCTCCAGTTCTGTCCAGTCTCTGTTCCAGCTCAGCCTCCCCAAGGCATCAGGAACAGGACCTGCACTGAAAGGTTTTCTGGGCACCCAGAGCCGTGTGGGATGAGATCCCTGGGGCATTCCCAGCTCTGATCCCATGGACAGATCTGATCAGACCCTCAGGCCAAGGAGAAATCACCTCCTGATGTTCATTTCCAGAGGAAGCAGCACCTGCAGCTGCCCACAAATCACCTTTGCAAAGCCAGCACCTCCTGCCCCTGGCCCTTGGGTTCAGTGGCCAGGTGATAATCCTGGTGAAGTTCCCTCTGCCATTCCCTGCTCCGTGTCACAGGTTCCACCCCCTTGATTTAATCCAGCACTGAGGGATTTCTGTGAACCCTTTCTCAAGAAATTAGTCCATTTAAAAATAAAATCCCTAAAAAATGACCAAAGTCAATTCCTTCCCTTTCCCAGCCTGGATCACTGCTGCAACCAAGGGGACAAGGCAGAATTCCCCAATTTATTTTTCCCATTGTGGAGCTAAGAGTGGATCCTACACAAATTATCCCTGTGTTATCTCTATGTCTGATAGATCCCCAATGAATTCTCTCTATCTAAGGATGGTTTTAGGGTTATTCCTGCAGAATAACTCTGGTATTATATGTGGTAACTCATACTCTGTATGAGTTTGCTTGAAAGAAGTTGATTTATATCCTTTATTTATCAATTTATGCTCCCTTTCCAGCTCCATCATCATTTACCCAGGTGCTGAGAGTGCAACCCAACAGCTCTGAGCACAGGAGACGCTCTGGAGGGGCTGGGGGTTGCTCTAATCCCTCCCTGAGGTGTCTGGGTGCCGTGGGGCGGGGTGTGAACGTGGGAAGTTGTGCCAGACTCCGGGCCCCGTGTGCGATAATTAAGTAGGTCACTGTCAGAGGAGGCAAAGAGAACTTGGAAAGTTTTTTTCTTTTTGGGTGCTGAAAGGATGTGAAGGAGGTGGAAGCAGCTATTGCAGGATCCAGGCAGCTCCAGCCCTTCCTTGACTGCCAGAATGGGATGGTGGAATGGGATTTGGGGCTCAGACAGAGCAGTGACCCCGGGCTGGCAGGGCAGGGAGGCTGCTGGGCCGATCCTGCACATTTCTCCTCCTTCCCTCTCCCCTCTCCAGCTCCCAGGGGCTCTCCAGGGAAGCTGGGGACAGGTTTATTGTCAGCTGTGATGGGGCTCCCTGGAAGAGGGCTGGATGCAGCCACACAGGGGTCTGAGAGCCATCAGAACTTGGGATGGATGGATGGATGGATGGATGGATGGATGGATGGATGGATGGATGATGGAATTCAGGGATCTGAGGTGTCTGACCTGAGTGGGTGATTATATTCCTTCAGAAATCNCTGAGAGCCATCAGAACTTGGGATGGATGGATGGATGGATGGATGGATGGATGGATGGATGGATGATGGAATTCAGGGATCTGAGGTGTCTGACCTGAGTGGGTGATTGCATTCCTTCAGAAATCCTTCTCCTCAGGGATCTGGGATGTCTGACCTGAGTGGGTGATTATATTACGTCAGAAATCCTTCTGCAGTGGGATAATGATGATGATTTTGGCCATGGAGTGCTGTGACAGTGCCCCGGAGCCAGGAGAGAATTCCCACCCCTCTGGTCAGGGCAGGCACAGACAGGCAGCTGAACTCCAGCAGGAGAGGTTTTACCCCCCAGGGCTCAGCTGTGGCAGGTGTTTGGATGTGCCAGGGCAGGGATGGGACAGCTCCGAGGACACAGCGGGGTGGGATCATGTCAAAAATCCCCAATTAAAGAGGATTCTCCAATTAAATCCCAGCCTGGGATGTGAAACCCTGCTCATGCTCCCCAGGAATATCAGATGCCATTGGGCTCCAGCATGTGTTACTCTTTTTTATTATTATTTTTTTTTTAGTTTTTTTTTTTTTCCCTTGCTTTTTTTCCCCTCTCCCAAAGGCTGCTGCCTGGTAACGGCAGTATTTTTGGGACTGATTCTTTTGCTAATTGCTCACCAGAAATAGCACCTTAAGTTTGGCAGAGCTCTCAGGAGAAGAATGAAGGCTTTTTTCAGGGTGGGGGAGAAAACTCAGAGATGCATAAAACTTGCACAAAAAAACCCCTGGTTTATTCATCTTGCTGAAAATCTCCCTGCTCAGACAGGGAAATGTGCAGGGTGAACGTGATGCTGACGAGTGGGAAAGGGCCCAGGAAATCCAGGATGCTTTAAGGAGGTTAAAGTTCCAGGAATGCTCTTAAAAAGGAATTGGAGCAGGAGCCAGGGGCTCTTCAGGAGCTGGTGGTGGATGTGCCTCACTTGGGAAGATTCCAGGGATGTTTGTGCTCCTGCTGGGAACACGAGGCTGGGGGATAGAGAGTGAAAGGAGGGAGGAAGAAAAAAAAAAAAAAAAAAAAAA